>QZGG01001597.1:0-59492 GCA_006409495.1 Sedum album
TAAATAAAATTAATTGCCTTTTAAAGCAGGTTTAATTATTATTAAATTTCAAAAACAGTTTTTTCTAATCCCGAAAATATTATAATAAATATCTTATTGCGAAATATTTAACAACACTTTAATTTGAATTATTTAAAATTTCTAATTAATAAAAATATTAATTATTGTGAATAATTATTTTTAACAGCGCTTTTAATTTAAGCGCTGTAAAAAATAAACTAAATAATAGCGCTTTTTCTTAAGCGCTGTTGAAACGAGTGCTGTTGTAAATCTCCGATTTAAAACAGCGCTTTTTCTAAAAAAAGCGCTGTTGTTTATAGACATTTTTAACAGCGCTTAATAATAAATAAGCGCTGTTAAAAATGTTTATAAACAACAGCGCTTTTTTAAAAAAAGCGCTGTTATAAATATGTGATTTATTACAGCACCCGTTTCAACAGCGCTTCAAGAAGCGCTGTTAAAGAGCAAAAATAAGCGTTGTTATAAACATGATCTGTAGTAGTGGGGGGGCGTATCGCGCGCGCGTATTAGTACGCGCAAGCGCGTGTGTGCGCGTACGTGTGTGTGTGTGCGCGTATGCGCGCATGCGAGGGCAGCAAGAGCTTCCTGATAGCTGGTTTGGATTTGAAACCTGAGCAACTAGATGTAAAAACTACATTTCTGTTAATGGTGATCTTGAAGAATATATTTACATGACGCAGCCTGAAGCTTTGTTGTCAAGTCACAACCTGAGTCAGTTTGTTTGTTAAAAAAATCATTTTATGGTTTGAAAAAATGTTCTAGACAATGGTATAAAAAAATTGAATCATATGTTGTAGGCTTGGGTTTTAAAAAAAGTAACAGTAATAAAAAAAAATCAAACAACCTATTGCATTTGATTCTTGTTTGTTTTCGATTGTTTTGTGAGAAAATTGATACTCTTTTTGTGCTCATTTCCGGATATTTTCTAGAAGTACAAGCTTAAAGCTATAAAGCGCAAAAAAGAGCAAAATATGGATAAAATGCATAAAAGTAGCCAAAGAAGAGCTACTCTCCCGAGTGAAGAACAAGAGAGCCGATCAGAGCTTGTATCAAGCGAGTCAACGAGGAGTTGACTAGCATGAAGGCTACTCGGCCGAGTAGGAACACTCAAAGACCAACTAATTGCCCGAGTAACTCACCACCTTAAGCTCTTAAACCTCACTGCACTTCTACTTGGCCGGATGGACAGCTTACTCGGTCGAGTACTAGGAGCTCAAAATCATTTGACAAACAAAGGAGTCTTGCTCGACCGAGAAATGATCTTGCAATGCATCCTCTATTCACCCAAGTAAATAGGTCACTCGCCCGAGTCAACCACACAGAATTGAAGACTGCTCACCCATGTGAAGAGGCTATTCGGCCTAGTGAAGGCCAAAACTCCGAAAGTATAATTTGTGAGATGAACCATTTTTTGAGAGATCCTTGGTAGCTCACACATTCAAACACCTAAAGAAGTCCATGGATGATAGGGTACATGAAGTGAAGATGAAGACTTGAATATCAACAATCTCCTAAGTATTTCTATCTTTACTTTTGTTATCATGTTCTTTTACATTTTGATTACTTTTGCTGTTTTGTTTGAGTATGGATCATATGGATCCACTAGAATTTGGATGATATTTATATACTCTTTCTATGCTTTGAATACAATTTAGTTGATATCTAAATTATTTCAGTTCCTTGTTCACAATGATGCATGCAACGTGTTTGACAAAATATCTAAATGTGTCAAAGTGAATGAACTTCCTATGATTTCATGATGATTGAACCTTAAGATGTTAGAGCTACTTCAATGTTGCTTTGAGAGTTAATTGTGCGCAAAAGCGACAATAACTCTTGGTGATAGGCTGGATTTGGTGTTGAGTTTGAGGGCCTTCAAATAGACTGAGAGGTTGAGGTTGTCCCACTTGAATTCCACGTGATTCAATAGACCGAAACACTAGTACAATTTATGCATTTAACATCACCTAATATTAAGCGTTGTTATATTTTTTTACCTATTACAGCGCTTAATCTTATAAGCGCGGTTGTAAACCCACATTCAACAGCAATTTCGAAAGAAATGCTGTTAAATACATATAACAACGCTTATTTATGTAAGCGCTGTCGTAAGTTCATGATATGACAGCACTTTTTGTAAAAAGCGCTGTTAAATATTAAATTTTTAATAGCGTTTAATGATAAAGGCGCTGTCAAAAAATATTTTTATTTTAAAAAATAATTACTAATATGTAACAACAATTTTCTATAAAAGCGCTGTTATATGTTATTATTTAACAGCTTTTTTCTTAATAAGCGCTGTTCAATAGTTGGAATTTTGATTCTATCTCAAATCCCTTTTTGAATCGCATCATTCGAACATTGTATGACAAAGTTATGCCCATTTAAAATTTAGAAAATAAAATATTTGCGATGGGCATAACTTTGTCATACGATTTCCGAATAGTGAGATTCAAAGTGGGATTTGGGGAGAATCAAATTTCCAATCATTTAACAGCTTTTATTTTTAAAAGCGCTGTTACATAATACCATTTTGCAGCGCATTTATATAAAAATGCTGTTATATATTAATATTTATTTAAAATAAAATAAGATCTATTTTTAATAACGTTTTTATCATTAAAAACTGTTAAAAATTAATTTTTATTGCGCTTTTATATTTAAAGCGCTGTTGTAAGCTTTGTGCAACATGATTGGTTAAATCCGATGCACAAGGATTAATTCTTAACGCTCTTCTTATTCAATCCAACAATCCTCATTCGTTATAAATATTCGGAAATTTTTGTTTTCTCGCTATCAAACCTCCTTCATAATATCAGATCCATCATAACTAACAAGCATCTTCTCCTCTTCTCCACAACCTCCCACTTCGAGTAATCTCCCAACACCAACTTGTTTCATTCAACTTTATCTGAATTTTATTTTTTACTATTTTGTTTTACATATTATTTTTGGATGCTTGAACCGTGACATGAAGCGAAATGAGTCGAGGTATAGCGAAGAGCCACCCCATGAAATTTAAAGACACCCACACCATGAAGTTTAGAGTTTAGCCCATCCAATGGAGTTTAGAAGTTTTGTATGAAAATATTATTGTAGACATTTAATTGTGTTTGTTTGTAATTTATGTATATAAAAATCTTCATTAATCATTTTGTTTTTAATTTTATGATTATAGAAAAATAAGAACATATAATAGCATTTTAACAAAACAACGATGTGGTAAAGCGATGTTAAATGTATTATTTTTAACAGCAACACATATTCTAAAAAATAGTTATTATATGTGATTACTCGGTTATTTAAAAAGCGTTGTTAAATGTATGACTTTTAACGCGCTTATTTGGAAAAGCATTGTTAAATGTTTATGACTTTTAACATCAGTCGATACAATAGCGCTTCCTTAAGCGCTATTAAATGATTAAAATAAGCGCTGTTAAAATATTTTTTTGTAGTAGTGAAAGGTTCAATGACTTTATTCATTAAATCAAAAATATGCATATGAGAAGAAGAATTAATGCAAGAACTTGGAATTAATAATAAAATATAAGATCGTTTTTCAGCATCTATATAAAACAAGTGAAATCAATGATACTTAGGTGTATAAATACGGCATATACCTTGTACCCACATCAATGCATATTAGATAAAGCTATATATTTGTTACTTATATAAAGAGAGTTTATATTTTTTGTAATAAGTATTTTGATCGATTATAGGTTAATGATGCGCCCTAATTAAATCGGCCTTTATTTAGTAAGATTTTAAATTTGTTTTAGGGTTTCACGACGTTTACTTTATAAGCATGTTTTCATTATTTTGTTAGACATCTTTTTGAAATTAAATAATACAAATAAGGTTTTCCTTTTTTGACAAGTTTCCGTTATTTCATTTGAGATAACGATTCTTGTGTCTCAATTCTCTTTATTCAGGGGAACCAACGAGTTATTGATTTATCAACTGTCGATTTCTCAAAATTTTGCGAAATTAACGAGTTGTTGACACCTTATCTTTTTTGTTTGCCCACCTGCACTGCATCAGATAGAATTAGCATCCAACCGATCCTACAATTGTGCCACCTCGAGCAAAAGGGATAGTAGCCACCGAAGCGGCAGCCTTAAAAGATGTTGAGTGGTGGAAAATTGTTGATGATTTGCAGAGACAAATGAGATGTTCAACACCGATTGGATGACTCTTTGGGAGATATGAAGATGATGACTACTACGTGATGATAGTGATCTTGTTTTCAATTTCGGAGAACTCATATATGATGATTATTGTGATGATGTAGAGTATAATGACGATGAGAGCGATATTGCTTTCTGTTTTGAATAACCATATGTGATAATTATGGTGATGAGGAAGTTGATATTGCCCTAAGTTCATGTAAGGATATTTGGTATTCATGATCATATTTATGATGGTTAATTGAGAACGAGGTTGCAGATGATGTGACAGAAAATATCAACACTATTCTACTATTACGACTTATCATTTTGGCCAGTTAAGAAAATTGTCTACACAAGAAATTCAGTCTGATTGCAACACTGACGAATGTTGGCTCCTTTTTATTGCTGAGGGTGTCGATGTTATTTTCTCGAGAAGTGTGTCGAATTCTTTTGGCTCAGTATGTAGCACACCTTGACCGGGTGCGACTTGGTGTAAGATTCGAGGTTGGTGATTAGTCTCCTTCTGAGGACATCCCGACTTTTGATTCGAGGACGAATCTTTTTTGCGCTGAGGAGAATGAGGCAACTGATCAGTGTTAGAAATGTCTATTTTAAGCCCCTACTTTCATGCTTATTTTCTATGATTATAACGTAAAATATATTACTTTTGATACTTTGATTGATGTTTCAGGTCAAAAGCACGATTCCAGCCTTACGAAGGAGCATAAATGGAAATATGAGGAAAAACACGTGAATTCGGCCTAAATCAGACGTAATTGGAAGCATTTCTGCAATTCTAGACCGAGTGTACTAAAGTACTTGACCCGAGCTAAAACAAGCCAAAGACTCATGTTATTCGACCGGAGTAAATACACTGCTCGAGCAAGTCATCACGTGATCAAGACCCTTCGTATGGATTCTCTTCATTCACTCGACCATTTAATTCAAGATTTAATACAAGAAGATAAGCTAGACCTTCCACTTACTCGAAGATTTAATACAAGTGGATAAGCTAGACTCTCCATTTACTCGGCCATTTATGATTAGGAGTTAAAGCAAGACCTTTCATTCACTCGACCCTTGTGATTGCTCTTCACTATAAAGCATCACAAGATACACGAAGAAGGTTGCTGCCTAGGGGGCCGAAAACCCTAGAGAAGTGATTGAGATTGTCGAGTAAACCAAGTGAAGAAGAAAGAGCCGAGAGAGCTCGGAAGACCGTTTGAATTATTGAAGATTGTTCAACCTAATTTTGTACTCGAGATAACGAGGAGATAGCAGCAGCTTGGAGCTCGACCGTGGATCATCAATCACTGAGAATTTCTAAACTTTACTCTTGTTTTATTTACAATCGTTTTACTTACAATCGTTTGAACATGTTTGTATTATCACTCGAGATGAGTGAGTAGTTTCCTTATGATGGGGATTTGATGAATCCCTAATGCTTATGAATAACTAGAACATGATTATTTAATTTACATGAATCAATTCTTGTGTTGAATCATACCGAGCACTACTCTAGGTGTCCTGACAAAACATCTAGAAGAGTAGGTCGAGTAGTATTTTCTAGGGAAGGACCGGAGGTGAACTTAGACTATTTCGGAATCAATACAACCATTAGATCGAGTATATTAGCAAAGCGAGCAGCGAGTATATTTGGTGCATGAATGTATTAATAAGCGTATTTGGACAGATTAGTGAAAACACCGGAGGAATGAAGCTAGTCGAGTAGATGTTTACGTGCGAATCAACATTCGGAGTGAGGATTCGTATGCTAATGCTACTCAGTCTAAATTCTATAATATAAATCCAACATTCGGAGTGAGGATTTATATTATCATATAACTATACGTTTTAGATTAAATTGTCATCAAGAAGGAAATTCATAACTATAATCTAAATCTTGTTCGAGTGAAACCATAAGTATTAGTGGAGGATTCTCATCCTTGTCATAGTTTTTAATAAATAATATTGCCCTTTAAAATAAATAAAACACTTTAGAACTAAATTGAAAGCTAGTAATCGAGTCTAAAGAATTGAAAGCTAGTAATCGAGTTTGAAATATAACTTGACTCCACTGTTCCCTTGGGTTCGACACTAGGTCACCCCTAGTTCTATAAATTCTTTTGAGTTGCGTGTCGGAATATTTATCATCTACATATACATGCACGTCAAAATGGCGCCGTTGCCGGGGAACGGTGTTTAGTTTTTAGTTTTTAAAATCTTTCACTAGTTTAATTTTTAGTTCTAGATTTCGAGTCACTCGAAATCCTAAATATAAAAAAAATTTAGTAATAATAAAAACTTTCATTTGCTTATTTTTCTAGCTATTACTAAAATTCATCTTTTTGTAGGTGAATGCAATCAAACTCTAAAGCGAAGAAAAAGGTGCAAGTGGACGTCACAAATTCAAGTTCTAGCTCTTCGAGATCTTCTAGACCTTTAACCTCAACTTCGTGGAATTTCCCTTGGACAATACCGAAGAAACCGAGAACAAATCAACTTACTCGACCAGATATGGAAAATCAAACTCGACCGCAAGGAGCAGCTCGAGCAGGGGCTGAGGTCGAGCAACCAGCCGAGTATTACATAACTCCAACCATTGGAAGTTATGATTCTCCCATTCGCATTCCAATGAAGAAGGATATGACTTTGAACTTCGAGGAGGACTCATCCAAATGATCAAGAGTGAATCATTCGACGGATACGGTAACCCTCACGTTCATCTTAATAATTTTACTGAATATGCCGTACGTATAAATTTGCAGGAGTACGAGAAATAGTTTACATGAAGCTATTTCCATTTTCTTAACCGATGGAGCGAAAGATTGGCTTCAAGGACACGAGCCAAACACATTCAAGACATGGGACGCCTTAGCCCAAGCTTTCGTAAACCAATACTTTCCCCCTGCAAAGGTAAAACGTATTAGGGATAGAATTAACAAATTTGTTCACAGCAACAATGAATCTTTTTATGAAGCGTACGAACGATTCAAAGGACTTCAACGCGAATGTCCTCATCATGGATATAACAAATGGGAATTGTTGTCGATGTTCTACGATGGAATGGACGAGAATAGCGATTACGCATGGATCAAGGAAGCGGAGGAAGCATCATGGGACTACCCGCGAGCGAAGGATTCAAGGTTATAGAGAAACTCGCATGGAACAGCCACCAATGGGGTGGAGATCGAAACCATCTAAAGAAGGAGGAACTTGAGCCGAGTACGAATTCAGTCACGAAAGCCGACTTTAATAACTTTCAAAAACCGTTAACTCTTTAGTGCAAGCCCTTTCTAACCTTAACTTAGATAAGAAGAAAAACAATCGAACGTCTACGAGGTTAGCGAGCACACTGAAGAAGTTACGGACCTAAAGGAGGAGAAGACGTTAGCTACATAGCTCGAGGACAAGGATCCTACGTACCCCCAACAAAGGCAGACTAGATTCTACTCAGATTCGAAACCACCATACCCTACTCAAGGGTACAATAACCAAAACCCAGGTAAGTCTCAATACTCCCACGAGACCAAGCTAGAGGAGACTACCCGAGCAACCAAGCCTCGAGTCAGAACTACGGCCCGAGCACAAACAAATTTCAACCAAAGGAAGGAAGACAAGAAATCCGAGGAACCCACCTTAGCGCAACTAATGACTCAATGATAGCTACTCAAGCACAACAGAGCAAAGACATTCAGAATATATTCGCAGGAACTCAACAAGGAAAGCCGAACAGAAGATGCTTGAGACACAGTTTGCGCAACTCGCTTCAACGCATTCAAGGAATCCCGGAAAACTTCCTTCTCAACCCGAAATAAACTCAGCCGACTAAAGCGCTATCACTTTGAAGAGTGGTAAGGAGCTTGAAGGACCAAGACCAAAGAAAGCACAACAAATTCAGCCGAGCAAGATGAACCGAGTAACACTCAGCAGCCCGAGCAGGAAGAGGAAGCCACGGACAAGGAAAGTGAGCCGCCTTACGTAGCACCACCACCTTACGTTCCACCACTTCCATTCCCAAACAGACAAAAGAAGGTAAAAGAAACAGCCGCATTCAAGAAGTTTGCTGAAATTCTCGGAAAGCTTAGCATCACTCTACCATTTTCAGAGGTAATTTCTCAAATGCCCACCTATGCTAAATTCTTAAAAGATATTATAACTCATCGTCGTGAATTATGTGATGTAGACCATGTTGCCTTAGGACCTAATTCTAGTGCCGTAATACAACGTAAGATGCCTAAGAAACAAAAAGATTATGGTTCATTCACTATACCGATCGCTGTAGGAGATATAAATATTGATGATGCCTTATGTGATCTAGGAGCAGGAGTTTCCATAATGCCATTTATCTTATATGAAAAATTAGGAATAGGAGAACTTTCTAGCACCACTTTAATTCTTAGACTAGCTGATAGGTCTAAACGAGTACCAATTGGTGTGTTAGAAGATATGCCTGTTAAAATTGGAGAATTCTATGTTCCTGTGGATTTTTATGTGTTAGAAATGGATGATAACCCTTATGCCGAAATTCCTGTTATTATGGGAAGACCATTTTTAAACACAGTCAAGGCATTGATAAATTGTGGCGATGGTTCAATCGAGTTGGACCTAGGTGAGGACAAGGTAAAATTTTATCTTTCTAAAATGATGAAAGCACCTACTTGTTCTTTGGATTGTGATTTGTTTGATGCTAATATTTCAAATAGTGATATAGTTGATATTTCCGCGCTAACATTCTTGAAAGTGAAGGAAAGAAAGATGAAAATATGTCGAATCTCATGGATGAAACCGAGTACTCGACCGAGTCATTTTCGGTCGAGCAGAATTTGATCGAGCAGAATTTGACCGAGCAGGAACTTACATGTAATCATTCAATCATAAGCAACTCGAGCAAAGGTAATGAATTTGGTCAGGAATTGAAACCTCTTCCACCAAATCTAAGGTACGAATTTTTAGTTTCAGAAAAATTTTCGCCGGTTATCATAAGTGCTTTGCTAAATCAAGATGAAACTATGAAACTCATGCATGTTTTACGTACACATAAAGATGCTATAGGACACTCTATAGATGATTTAAAAGGAATTAGTCCCGACGTATGCATGCATAGGATTCGTTTATGCGATGACGCAAAACCATCTAGGGAGTTTCTTAGGAGACTAAATCCCAAATTAGGTGAAGTTGTTCTGAAAGAAATAACAAAACTTAGAGATGCAGGAATCATATACTCGATCCCCGATTCAGATTGGGTTAGCCCAATCCACGTCGTTCCAAAGAAAGGAGGATTAACCGTAGTTAAAAATGAAAATGATGAATTAATCCCCACTAGAACCGTAACCGGATATAGGATGTGTGTCGATTATAGAAAACTTAATAAAGCAACTAAAAAAGACCATTTCCCTATTCCATTCGTGGATCAAATGTTGGAGAAGACTTTCCGGGCACGAGTACTTTTGTTTCCTCGACGGGTATAGTGGATTTTTCCAAATACCTATCCACCCCGAGGATCAAGAGAAGACCACGTTCACATGTCCATATGGAACGTTCGCGTATAGAAGAATGCCTTTCGGGTTATGCAACGCTCCGGGAACTTTTCAACGGTGTATGATGTCCATTTTCTCCGAGTACCTCGAGAAGACTATGGAAGTTTTTATGGATGATTTTTCAGTTTACGGAGACTCGTTTGACGATTGTTTATCGAATCTATCCAAAGTTCTAGCCCGATGGAGAGGATGTCATTTTATGGTTCAAGAAGGAATAGTGCTCGGACACTAGTTTCAAAACGAGGAATAGAAGTCGACAAAGCCAAGATCGAGGTGATCGAGAAGCTACCACCGCCTAAGGATGTACGAGGTATTAGAAGCTTTCTCGGACACGCCGGATTCTACAGAAGATTTATCAAAGACTTCTCGAAGATAGCAAAACCACTCACAAACCTTCTCGCTAACGATGTTAAGTTCGTGTTCGATGATAAATGTCATGAAGCGTTCGAGACGTTAAAGAAGTTACTCACAACCGCCCCGATCGTTCGAGCACCAAATTGGGATTTACCGTTCGAACTAATGTGCGATGCAAGCGACGGAGCGATTGGAGCATGCCTCGGACAGAGAGTTGATAAACGTCTTCATGTCATTCAATACACGAGCAAGGCACTCGATGCAACCAAGAAAACTACACCACAACCGAGAAGGAGATGTTAGCGGTAGTTTACGCATTCGAAAAATTCAGACAATACCTCGTTGGATCAAAGACCATTGTTTACTCGGATCACGCAGCACTCAAATACTTGATGAACAAAAAGGACGCAAAACCAAGACTTATTAGATGGATCCTTTTATTGCAAGAGTTCGACATAGAGATCAGAGACAAGAAAGGAGTCGAGAACGTAGTAGCCGACCATTTATCTAGACTCGAGACTACCTTAGAGGATAAAGGAAGTGGAGACCCTATCAAGGATTCATTCCTAGGAGAATACTTGCTCTCCATAGACTCAGCTCAAGAAAAAGACCCTTGGTACGCAGATTTTGTGAATTATCTTGTTTGTGGAACACTACCACCAGAATCACGTATGCACAAAAGAAGAAATTTCTCCGAGACGCTACTCGATACTATTGGGACGAACCTTATCTTTATAAGTTAGGAGTCGATGGCATATATCGTACGTGTGTAGCAGAAAAAGATCAACATAGAATCTTACGCGAATGTCATTCTTCATTCTCGGGAGGACACGGATCCACATCCAAAACAGCCGCTCGAGTATTGCAGTCGGGATTCTATTGGCCAACTATTTTTCAAGATGCTCATAAGTATGTTCAATCGTGCGACGCTTGCCAAAGATCGGGAAACATCTCGAGGAGAGATCAGATGCCTCAGAAGGGTATACTCGAAGTAGAAATTTTTGATGTATGGGGAATTGATTCATGGGACCTTTTCCTTCATCTTACGGAAACAAGTACATTCTAGTAGCGGTTGACTATGTGTCTAAGTGGATAGAAGCCATAGCCACACCCACATGCGATGCCAAGTCCGTAAGAAATTATTTAAGAAGATCATTTTCCCAGATATGGTGTACCTCGAACTATCATTAGTGACAATGGAACGCACTTTAAGGAGAAACAACTCGAGAAGATGCTTCGAAAACATGGAGTATATCACAAGATTTCGACACCTTACCATCCCCAAACCAGTGGTCAAGTAGAAGTTTCGAATAGAGAGATCAAAGCTATTTTAGAAAAGACTATTTCAGGGCAAGGAAGGAATGGGCGTCGAAGCTAGATGACGCACTATGGGCTTATAGGACAGCCTACAAGACCCCTATTGGTATGTCTCCATACAAACTTATCTTCGGAAAAGCTTGTCACTTGCCGGTAGAGATCGAGTACAAAGCCATGTGGGCTATCAAGAAGATGAATTTCGATACTAGAGCTGCAGGGAACACCGTATTCTTCAATTACATGAACTCGAGGAGATACGCTAAACGCCTATGAAAGCGCGAAAGTCTACAAAGAGAAAACAAAAAGTGGCACGATAAGAAAATCATTGAGAAGAGATTCAGTAGGAGACGAAGTGCTACTCTACAACACTAGGTTGAGATTATTTCCGGGAAAATTACGTTCCAAGTGGTCCGGACCATTCAAGATATCTAAAGTTTTTGACGACGGACACGTGGAATTATTACAAGGAAGGAAACACATTTAAGGTCAACGGACATAGACTGAAGATTTATCATGCTGGAGACCAATGCTATCTAGTAGAGCAACTCGATCTCTATGAGGTCGGATAACTAAGAAGTGGAGCATATCCTCTCGAGAAGGGATCCTAGCAAAGGACTTCTCGAGTGTGTTTCTTTATATGAAGACACGGCTACGTCCTTGCCAGGACGTTAATCTAGGCCAGTAAGTATTTATTTTTCCGCATTTATTTTTCCGCACTTTATTGCTTTCTAGATTAGGAAAAATGCAAGTGTGGGGTAGAATATTATTTGGGAAAATTCCGGGGATAAATTCTTTCACTCGATCGAGTAAACCACCAACTCGACCGAGTCACGTCACCCAAATTAATATAGATTAAACAATTTAAATGAATTCCTATTTCATTCGATCGAGTAAGATTCTTACTCGACCGAATTGAGTCGACCATAAAAACTTAAATAAATCATTTAAATAATTTAATCCCCCCTCATTCGATCGAGTAAAAATCTTTCGACCGAATCACACCACCCAAAAAAAATACAAAATAAAATACAAAAAAAATTAAAATTAAAAATTAACCGTTGGACCAACTTGACCAATTAAATTTGGTCCATTGGAAATTGGTCCAATTTAGAAAACCCTAAACATCACTCGACCACCTTCACTACCACCTACTCGACCGCTTCACCTTCACTCTCAAAATAAATCCCTAAGCCACCGATTCACTCGACCGACCCCAATCTCTCAATTCAACTCAACAATGTCGAGCGGACAAGGATCAGCATGGGAAGAACAAAGACCCTGCAAGGAGATGGACGGTTTTCAACCCTGCTCGGAAACTTAGCTTTAGGAAGCCATTTCAAGAGCCACGGCTTACTCAACTCTTTGGCTCGAGCAAGAAGGAAGTGGTAAGCTCCGTTGCACCTCACAAACCTACTATGATCGAGCTTGGAATTTATGAGATTGTTGACAACATATTTATCAATGCCGGCTTGATCGAGTGGGAATATTTGATGGGAAACCGACACACCACAACCTTGTGGTCGAGTTCTTCTCAAGCTTTGAACCGTTTTATAATGAGAATGAATGTGTGTCGTGGGAGTTTGAGATTAACACACAAGTTTTCAAGGAGGAGAAGGAGTATATGGATGGAGAATGGTTCTCTCCCGGAGGTGTTATTCCATTTTGTACGGATGAGATGAGATTGGAAGTATGGAGGAAGCTAACCGGTATGCGCGAATATGACCCTAATTGCTCACCCAAGTGCCTAACGGATGGAGTATGGAAATACATCCATCGGATTATTTCTACAAACATCAACACTCGTGTTGACCAAGGTGCTCGAGTATCTCGGGAAGACTTGGATTTAATGTACTTCATGGAGCGAGGAGACTCCATTGATTGGTTTTATGTCTTCACCGAGCGCTTCAAGAAGATGATCAACCCTAAGGAAAAGAGCAAGCACTCGGCTTCATCTTTTATCACTTGCCTCGCGGAACGCTCATATTTTCGTTTAAGGCAAAGGAGATTTTAGACCACTCGACACCACCCGTTTGGTCACTATGACGTTGATGGATAGGAGGAGCAAAGAGTGAGGTATGTGCAAAGGAAATGCCAAGCGTGCTGACCGGAAAGGAAAAAGAAGATGAACGAAGGACTAGCTTCGAGTGGGAAGAGTGCTAGGAAAGCCTCTTTTTGTTGTTTATTTGTGTTGTTTTGAAACTTTGGACGTACCGTTTGCGGTACTTTGTTGTTGTAACTTGAACTTGCGCGTATGTTTCTATTGCTTACCCTTATAATCGCCAAGTTTTAAAGCGCAAAGTGAAGCAAAAGGACATTGCTTCACTCGACCGAATCTATGGATCATTCGGTCGAGTAACTACCAACACTTAAACAACTCGACCCAAATTAGAAAAATCAGATTTTTAACCAAAGCCCACTCGAGCACCTAGCCCAATTCTTTCCAAAAAAAATATCTCGAGTAACCTAATAAATTTCAAACTTCCATATATTAAATCTTGATTAAATCTTTGATTTAATATTCCATTATTAGAAACCTTTGATATACAAATATTTATCACACTTTATTAGGTAAGTTACTACTCGAGTAACCTAGAGCTTCCAATTAGATTATATAAAACCGATCGAGTAGCATGGATACTCAACCATACTCGACCGATCTACATACTCGAGCAACATGTCTCAATCCAACCTACTAGCCAAAAACACCAATGCACCCTCCCAAAGAAGAACTCAAGTTGAGTTTGTTCACACCTATGACCCATCCTACCCACCAAATTTTGACAACATAGACCATGCACGAACCTATGAAAGATTAGCTGAAGATGCAAACCGACTCAAGCCTTTAGTGAGCTCGATAGCCCTTCATGACAAGACAATGCAAAGCCTTGGCATTAGTGCCAAAGTTTATGACATGTTTAACCGAGCTCACTCGATGTGGATGTTGTTTTCAACAAGCAATGCTATAAGGAACTTGTCTATGAGTTCATTGCTTCGTTTGAACCTGTGAAGAAGGTTTTGCATATGATTATGAAGGATGGAAATTCAGAATTCAAGATTTGGATTTTTATTGGACTCGACAAGAAGCATATAGACATCTTGGATTTCCTGAAGGAGGACTTTGTCACTTGGCTACGGAACAACAAAGAATTCAGATTTGGAAAGACATTAGCCGCCAAGACTTCATTGGAGACTACCCTTCACCATCTCTATTAAGAATCCGTTTGGAAGTACGTGCATCGTTGATTGCTACGAATATTAATTGCCAACCCGAAACTGTTGATGTAGTTACCCGAGAGGACTTGAACATTATGTGGGCACTCGACCAAGATGAACATCAATTGGTTTGATGTGTTTACAACATGTTCAAGGGTATGCAGCAGGCATACTACTCTTCACAGTACGTGGGTTGTACTTCATTGATCACTAGCATAGCCATCGGTTGCCAATTTATTCTACCCGAGAGATACACAGAATTCGAGAATTGGACTTTAACTGTTAAGGAAATTAGCATTCCTAGCCAAAAAACCCGCTAGTTGGAATTTGCCTATAAGGAAGTAACTGAGGAAGAAGACCCCTCCGAGAACGCGCGCTCGGTTGGGAACTTCAATGATACAAGCAAAGGAAAGGGTAAGGAAAAAGCTACCTCGAGCAAAACGCAGTCCAAGAAGCCTAAGAAAAATAATTCGGGTATTGAGTGGTATGAGGTTCGTAGGGTGACTATCAAAGAATTTCGCAAGTCGAATGGAGAACCAATAGAGATCGAGTCTGATGAGTGATTAAAAAAAATTAAATCTTTTTTTCTTATTTCTTCTACAAATAATATGTCTTTGTTTGGAAAACAAAGTTAGATATTCAATAAAGAAAAAATTTATCTTACCAAATTTTAGGGTTACACAAAAAAAAATTCAGAATTAAAAACACCTTGAACAATAAATAAAACTCAATTAAATTCTGAATTTTTGGCCGGCCCACTCGACCAACTAAGAATGTCACTCGACCGAGTGAACCTATCCTTAAACCGAAATCACCACTCTTCCAATTCGTCGAGTCACTGTTCACTCGACCGAATTAAACTTTTGGGCCATCACCTTAAACAAAACCTAGCCCAAC
Source organism: Sedum album (assembly GCA_006409495.1). Lineage (NCBI taxonomy): Eukaryota > Viridiplantae > Streptophyta > Magnoliopsida > Saxifragales > Crassulaceae > Sedum > Sedum album. The sequence goes on from QZGG01001597.1 coordinate 15,512, forward strand.
TACACAAAACAAACAACAGATTGATCGAGTACTTGACATTTGCACTTGTTTGAACATTTTAACTTGATTATCTATCATGTTTGCTTTGTTCGTTATATAATGACAAATCTTTGTTAGCATTGCAAGAATGATACATGTGCAGCGCATTGGAAAGTCAAGATACGGAAAATATGTCAAGAACAAAATCACAACCAGCTAAGTATCTCTACACCTTAATCTTAATTTATTGCTTAGGGACTAAGCAAATTTTTAAGTGTGGGGTGGGGAGTAGTATGCATACAAATTTTCATGATATATACATTGCATACTTTTCAAAATTTGCATACATCCTACTATTTAAATGAAAAACACTTGAAAAAGTCAATTAAACATGCTAAACAAGATCGAGCACTTAGATTAAAAATGTTTGTGAGAAACTCATGAATTGAAATTTTTGAATTGAACGATTTCATGATAGAAAATTCATTTCTTGTGACTCAACATAAGAGCTTGCCTAATTTGATTTTTCTTAGAAATTTTTGACATGACACCTTGAGAAAAGCAAAGTTTTATCAATTTCATAGAGGAAATTTTTGAACAAAACATGGATAATATTTCATAAGTTATTTGTATTGCTTTTAGGTGACTTAAGCATATCTCGTAATATATGGTGCATTTGTTGTAACACTCGAGTTAATATTTTGGCATCTAGTCAAGTCTTAAGTGTGGGGTTATCCGATAAAGTCGAGCATTTGCCGAGGGTTAGGAAAGAAAATAAAATTTATTTCCCCCTTGAAAGTATCTGCTTGACAAACAAAAAAAACATTTGCCGAGGGTTAGGAAAGAAAATAAAATTTATTTCCCCCTTGAAAGTATTTCTTTGATAAAAAAAGAAAGAAAAAAAAAATATAAAAGAAAATTATTGTTTCCCCACTTAAGTCCTTGCTATTGCCTAAATAATGTGGCGACTCGAGTGAAGCTGTCGAGTGATAACCATTGAGAATTGCTTAAGGACGATCCTTGTACTTATGTACGTAGGCATGACATGCTTTTGAGAGAAAAATTCATGAAATATGTGGTAATCATCCGGAATTCCTCTACTCTTATGGATTACGACGTGTAGTCTAATTCTTGGGCAAGAATTCTTGACCTTGACCTTATGGACTAGCCCTTGCTAGCATAGGTGATTGGTTCGGTAACTCCTCTTGAAAATTGTGTTTTACTTTGTGATTTTCGGTGTAAGTTCGAAATGAAGAGAAGGTCAAATCAAGGTTAGTTTCTTATTGCTCGAGTTACGTTGAAATTTATGACTATCGTGATTTGAAGTGATTTTCAATGATTTCTCATGCCATGAATGATCAGCTATACTTTGAAGTGTTTTATTAAAGAATAATGCAAAAGAATGTTTGTTAAATTGACTAGCTATGAAAATGAATACGATAAATGGATGATGTGCAGGATTTGTGAGTATTCCGTTATCTGAAAACTCTCACGAGACTAAAACTCGTCCGCTAGGGCCTAGAGGTTTAAAGGCTTAATGCATATGCTAAATGCATTCGTGATTTTCTACGACAGTGAACTAGATTAGAATAACTTTAGAAATCTCAGGAGTAAGAAATAAGCTTAATACTTGTTCGGGACGAACAAGGATTAAGTGTGGGGTATTTTGATCAGTGTTAGAAATGTCTATTTTAAGCCCTACTTTCATGCTTATTTCCTATGATTATAACGTAAAATATATTAATTTTGATACTTTGATTGATGTTTCAGGTCAGCACGATTCCAGCCTTACGAAGGAACATAAATGGAAATATGAGGAAGAGCACGTGAATTCGGCCTAAATCAGACGTAATTGGAAGCATTTCTGCAATTCTAGATCGAGTGTACTAAAGTACTTGACCCGAGCTAAAACTAGCCAAAGACTCATGTTACTCGACCGGAGTAAATACACTGCTCGAGCAAGTCATCACGTGATCAAGACCATTCGTATGGATTCTCTTCATTCACTCGACCATTTAATTCAAGATTTAATACAAGAAGATAAGCTAGACCTTCCACTTACTCGAAGATTTAATACAAGTGGATAAGCTACACTCTCCATTTACTCGGCCATTTATGATTAGGAGTTAAAGCAAGACCTTTCATTCACTCGACCCTTGTGATTGCTCTTCACTATAAAAGCATCACAAGATACTCGAAGAAGGTTGCTGCCTAGGGGGCCGAAAACCCTAGAGAAGTGATTGAGATTGTTGAGTAAACCAAGTGAAGAAGAAAGAGCCGAGAGAGCTCGGAAGACCGTTTGAATTATTGAAGATTGTTCAACCGAATTTTGTACTCGAGATAAGGAGGAGATAGCAGCAGCTTGGAGCTCGACCGTGGATCATCAATCACTGAGAATTTCTAAACTTTACTCTTGTTTTATTTACAATCGTTTTACTTACAATCGTTTGAACATGTTTGCATCATCACTCGAGATGAGTGAGTAGTTTCCTTATGATGGGATTGATGATCCTAATGCTTTATAACTAGAACATGATTAAATTTTTACATGAATCAATCTAAACTAATTATGTGTGTTGAATCATACCCGAGCACTACGTCTAGGTGTCCTGACAAAACGTCTAGAAGAGTAGGTCGAGTAGTATTTTCTAGGGAAGGACCGGGAGGTGAACTTAGACTATTTTGGAATCAATACAACCATTAGATCGAGTATATTAGCAAAGCGGAGCAGCGAGTATATTTGGTGCATGAATGTATTAATAAGCGTATTTGGACAGATTAGTGAAAACACCGGAGGAATGAAGCTAGTCGAGTAGATGTTTACGTGCGAATCCAACATTCGAGAGTGAGGATTCGTATGCTAATGCTACTCAGTCTAAATTCTATAATGTAAATCCAACATTCGAGAGTGAGGATTTATATTATCATATAACTATACGTTCTATATTAAATTGTCATCAAGAAGGAAATTCATAACTATAATCTAAATCTTGTTCGAGTGAAACCATAAGTATTAGTGGAGGATTCTCATCCTTGTCATAGTTTTTAATATTTGATAACAAATCTTTTCTTTAAATATTGCCTTTTGAATAAATAATATTGTCCTTTAAAATAAATAAAACACTTTAGAACTAAATTAAAAGCTAGTAATCGAGTCTAAAGAATTGAAAGCTAGTAATCGAGTTTGAAATGTAACTTGACTCCACTGTTCCCTTGGGTTCGACACTAGGTCACCCCTAGTTATATAAATTCTTTTGAGTTGCGTGTCCGAATATTTATCAGACTATACTGCACGCATTAGCAACCCAATTAAATGTGTCTTTTTTAGCTAGTTTTTAAAAAAAAATTGGGTTTCAAATCGTTTGCATATTTATATTATTTTGTTAGACAGCCTTTTGATATTGAAAAAACGAAATTAGGGTTCCCTTCTTTGTCACGGTTTTTGTTATTTCTTTTGAAATCACGATTCTTGCGTCTCGATTTCTTGGTATTCTGCTGAATTAGCGAGTTATTAATATACTAATTTTCAACTTCTCGTCATTCTGCGGAATCAACGAGCTGTTGACACCTTATATTTTTTATTTGCCCACCGCGCTGCATCAATTAATTTAGTTGGCAAAGCATGTTTCATAAGTTTCAATTTCAACCACTAGATTCAAACTCGAGTTTAAATCTTGATGGAGGCACGGCAGAGTATATGCGGGGCAGGGTAGATGAAATAAATAAATAAATAAATAAATAAATAAATAAATAAATAAATTAATAAATAAATAAATAAATAAATAAATGGGAAAGGCATTTTTGATTGGTCAAATTTTGTGATTTTTCTCCTTTATATCTAGAAGATATTAGATATTAATTTGTGGATTTGTTTTTGACAATTGATGAATTAATCCAAAAACAAATAACAGCCTGCGGAAGCTTTTGAAGTTTGATTCTCATGTAAACCTACTAAAGGATATCCCTACGGTCCCTATCATTTTCTTTGGTAGGAAGGGCATACGTGGTGGTTATAAATGAATTATCATGAATGTTCCATCCTCTGAGTGCACTTTTGATTTGGTAGTAAATATGTTTGACAGCTGCTTGAAATGAAAACAGTATATAGTATGATTCGGTGCTGTTCAAGACACGTGCATCTATAATTTTGAAAGCTTAAAATGATCTTGTTTCTAGAAGAAAAAAAGCTTCCGCGCTAACAAACAAACGGTCTTGATTCGCTCTGCACTTTGTACGTTAACCTGCAGTAAATTCTTGATTGTACACTGCATCCCTTTCTATTTGTTCAAAGGAAGAACTTGTACGTGGACAACACACTATTTGTAGGACGGAGGAGGTTATTTCGAACACTGATTTCTATTAACTCAATCGTTAATATTAATAACCGTCACGTGATTTTTGTTAATTCAATATCAAATTAATTAAAAATTACTTTTTATTTCAACCGTCAGAGTAATCAACATCAACAGTTGAGTTTATGTCTTCAGAGAAGGGTTCATTTGAGACCCATCTTAAAATTTGGGAATCTGAGACCCCACATCCTACCATCCATTTTTTCAATCTAATGGTTATGAAATAGCCACATGTCCCTCTGCACGTGCATATGTGCATATGCATTTATTGCTTTCACATGTCAGCATCTCACATTAGTTCCTTTTGCATATGTGCATTTATCACCGTTGGATGCAGTCCCCTGGGTCTCAAGGGAACTGCACTCTATGTCTTCATGTCTTACTGAAATTATATATCATCCTATAATCTACCCCATTATTCAAATATATCTGAAAAAGGATGTGTCTTTACTCTTTGCAACTCTTGTTTATTTTTAAGTTGACCAAGTTTGCACAAATTTGTTTCAATAAGGATTTGTTATTTGTTTCTTCTTTTAAATGCACACTTTTCGTTTCAATCTTCTAACCTCTTTTTATATTTATTAAAAGTGTAGCTATTGTTTTTGTCCAAGTCTTGATAAAGTCCACAACTTGTGGCTCATGGCTAATTTGGAGCATAATTTGTGCTAATTTGGAATTTAATTTACATGTAGCTAATGGATTATTAAGTTCTTCATGTTATAAACTAGATGTGTCTGTACCCCAACTGACCGATCCTATATTATCAATCATCTCTAGATAAAAGGATGATGGGTACCATTGTTCTTTGCATCTTCAATTTCCACATTACATTCAAGGAAATCAAAATATTCCCATATTCGGCATTTAAAGGTTCATCCTGCTCTTTGTATATTTCTGAGGTGATTCCTAGCGACAAAAATTACAAATGAACCGAAATATGGGCATATTAATGGAATCTATCTGTGTTACATAATATTACCTCCGTCCCTTAATGTTTGTCCACTTTTCATTTTGGTACCTCCTTAAGTTTGTCCACTTTTCTTAAATATCAACCACATATTCTACTTTTTACTCATATAATTATAAATCATTTATTCTCAACAACACATTTTATACACTCTTTCTATCTTAATTACCGTGTAATTTGTGTTTTTGGACAAACAAATAGGGATGGAGGAAGTATCATATTCGAGACTTTAGAGTAATGGGAGTTGATTAAAAGTAAATGCATGGGATGAAGAATCTGACTGCAGTGGAGATGCTGCTAACCTCTGGTCCAGTGTCATCTTGTGTAATGAATGACTCAGACACAGCTGTGTCCATCAACAATACAAGCAAGCAGTGCAAGTTTCTTCTTTACATGACCCTCCTCATGCTCCTTACAGCTACCCTTTACAGATTTTCATCGGGTGTTGATGTCCAAAGCTATTTTGTGTTATTTTAATTTTGAAAATAAATTATTAGACACGGTAAACTTCGATTCACCAACTCCCAACATTCGAGGTTACAAGGAGAAGTCCTCGCTAAGATGGGAGTAGGTGCAAAGAAAGCCAATTGATAACTGTTTGATCACCATATCGTTGGTGACTAGACCTCGGAAAATTACATAATACCTAATGAGTTGAAGATGGTCTCTAAGCACTAACATTCATTTTTATCTATCAAACAAACTGCAGTCACCTATGGTCTATTGATGGATTACCTTGGGGTCACTCCCTAAATTAATAAGACATCATGCACAATTAGGTGCAGCAACAAGAACAATGACACATGCGCATTTGCACCCTTGTAATTCAAATGATCTTGTCAAATTCAATAAATGTGGTATAAATGTAGCATATGCCGACATTGTTACACTTAGATATCCAGGTGTACCTATGGAAAGATGAGAGCTCGATGTCTCGTGTACGATCACGTATGTGAATTGGATGAAAAGTAAAATGACAACATTTTTCAATACAAATAAGAAAACTTTCTAAACATGAAACGTTGAAAATATACTGAATACTAGTTCATATAAATAGATAAAATAGCATGCAAACATTTACAGCTTTCGTTGTTGTTTGGATCACCAAGTTCGGTATCCCATACATACCATTCCTCAACCCTAATTTAACCAAAACTTAAACCACTTGATGCTGTTTTAGTTTCATCTTACATGCCTAGAAATACGCAGCCGTCATCAAGGGAAGAAATGTCCATGAGACCTTGAGAAGGAGCATTTACATCATCAAACAGCCACTTCTCTAGTAGTGTGAGAGGCACCTCATTCTTCTGCAGCTGCTGGGACTGTTCATGTTCCATATCAGGCTTGTAATCAGCATCATTTAACAAGCTAGTAGATTGATGATCTGGACCGAACGTGGCATTCTCATCATCAGAGCCATGCATTTCAAAGATTGAATCGAACGCGCTAGTTGTATTGGATGTTGTTGCACTCAGTTGATCACCATCACTAGAGCTGCTTGACCTAGTTGGACCTCCTTGTTTCTGCACTTGCAAATTATTATTATTGGAGAAACTGAACTGATCAGATGACTCGGACTTCACTGCTGTTGGGGTCTTCTTCATCCAGTTCTCAAGCAGCTTCGAGATGTTTTCAGTACTAGAAGCATACACACCTGAAGAGGACGATGATGATGTTCTCTTTGCTGTTTGGGTTGATTGGGTGATTGGGCTGAAACTAGGATAGATTGGTTGTAACGATTCAGACGATGGCACCACAAACTCTGTAAAGTTGTTCTTGATGGTGTCCATAGACAAGGCTTCACACAAGGCTTGCTTAGCGGTGTGAATATCTGTTTGGAGTCTCCTTTCCCATTGACCTTTAGACAGCTTATTTTCATTACTAAACCGACTTTTATGCCCCTCGGATTTGTCTTCATTTCCACCACCAGACTGAAGCTTTATCAGCTTCTTTTTTAGGTGAGTATTCCAATAGTTCTTGATATCATTATCTGTTCTCTGAGGCAAGTATGATGCTATTGCAGCCCATCTAAGAGAAATCAAAACCAAGATTATCTGTCAGACTGAAATAGAAACAGTCCAAAAATCCCTAATAATGGAAAAGCCTTATGTTCCAAAGCAGTTATACCGATTGCCTAAAAGAGCCTGAAGATGAATGATCATCTTCTCTTCCTGATCTGAGAAGTTTCCTCGACGAATTCCAGGCCGGAGATAGTTAGTCCACCTTAGTCTGCAACTCTTGCTACATCTAAGTAAACCTGAATCCAATATGGGATCAGCTTAAGAACATGAAACCACAGTAACATTAAATATAATATATTAAACTAAAACTGATTCAATTATTTTCCACCGCTTAATAAATACTTGGGCCACAGAGTAGTTGCAGTTGTAATTAATGGTCCCTTAAATATTAAACCAACCTCAACCTAAAGGCAGTAATTATTGCCCATTGAAAACTGGACTTCTAGCTACACAAGCAGCACAAACTACACCAGCTTACCCTTTTAGTTCAGATTTCCGGTGATCTATTCAGTGATTCTAAACGTAGGTTAGATAGATATGAGAGTACATGTCAATATGAATAGCGTACAAGACTGTAAACACATGGATCAACGTGTCTCTCTTACCAGTATTGGTTGGAACAGCCCTCCAGTTTCCCGGACCATGTTCTTGAATGTAGGAGACCAGGATGATGTCTTCTTCTGGTGTCCATGGACCTTTCTTGACACCAGTCTTATCACAGCATGGAGGTCTTCCCATAACTATCTAGTTGGGTGCAAGGTAAACACACTACAAAGAGGAGAGACAAAAACCTTCCTGAAAGAGATTAAACTCTGTCTCTCTCCAACTCACTGTGTATTTTTTGATGCTTATCTCAAAGCAGACCAAGATGTGGTGGTGCCAGTATATTATGTGTGTATATATAGCAAAAATAATAAAGGGAGGAGAGAGAGACTATACGCTGACCTGAAGAGGGCTTTTTAGTGAGAGAAAAGTAGGCAAAGAGTCAATTGGTATCAGCAAACAATTTTAATAAAAAGAATAGGTAATTAGTGATTGCGTTATTGGTCTTTCGAAAACAAGTCAGCAGCTGAGATCGGCTGGTACTGGGAGTCTGCACTGTAATTTTTTTATCATTTTTAATTAGTTTTTGGGATATGTAGTGGCATTGACTAATGTCAGTTTAATTTATTACTGGCAAGTGAAGAAGTATACTTAATTAATCTCCCGATAAAGAATTGTAAAGTTGGACATTCGGTTTTCAAGATGATTCTAATTTTTTGAAAATCCAATTTATTAGACTGCCTGTATTTAACTTGGTAATAGTAACCTGCATTAACTCGACAAAAATGGTAGTTAAATAAATAGTCTATAGCTTGTTTCTATTTAAAAAGCTACAGTGTCATAGATGTCTGGGAAGTTTGTTTTCTTGGAATTTATAGCCCTATTTTCTCCCCATGTTGATTTGTCAACGTTTTGCGTTTACCAAATTTTACTTACTGCATTAGACTAGCTCATTTCTATTTAATCATGATTTACGTTTGGGATTATTGCCGAAAACCACCCCTTATACGGCGTATTTGCCGAAAACCACCCCTTATACATTTTATTGCCGAAAACCACCCTTTATTCGCATGTTTTTTGCTAAAACACACAAAGTAACGTTTTCCGTCAAAAGGCGCGTGTGAGGGTTATGAAATTCAATTTTAATTTAATTAATTAAACACAAAAACAGAAAACGCATAACTTTTTCTTCTCCACCGACGCTCCATCAAGTCTCACCGCTTCGATTCGTCTACCCTCGATTCATCGTCGCCTCAATTCGTCGTTGCTCGTGGAGATGTCAGGTATGCTTATTCATGTCGTTGCTCCGTCAAATCTAACCGCTTCATTGATTGAATAAACCTCGTCGATTGTGTACGAAACCCTAATTTGAGATCCATGATTGATTCTCAATTTTGTGCAGAAGGCAGATTTCATATTCAAGCATTCTACGGTGGTGTGTTCTTCAAGATAAAAAAACGGGCAAGTGAGGTACTGAGAGAATGAATGTCATTCATTTGTCAATATTGATCCTGATTTAGTTTCTAAGGTTGAATTAGAGGCAATGTTTAGAGAGGATATTCCATTGTCGGGGATTAGGGAGTTGTGGTTCAGAAAACCTCGTATGAGTATTGATAAGGGCATGCGGAAGATTGAGAATGATAGGGGCATTAGAGGTCTTGTAACAATTTAGGCAAGGTAGGATTGTGGAGATTTATATTATTAGAGAAGAGGATAGCCCAGACCAGTTAAGGGGTGCAGATGGTCCGAGTGGGAAGAGAGAGTCTGCAGAACTCTCCAGAAGAGGTAGTTGCTTCTGAAAGTTCATCGGATGACAGTAACTCCAGTTTCAATGAGAGTGATGGTGAGGATGATGCTTTGTTCGAGGAGTTTGTTGATTTTAGTTCTGATATGGAGGTCAATGAACTGATCTTGGAGACGAAAACATGGTTCAGGATGACCCTGAAGAGGAGAACATGGTAGAAGAGGAAATTATGGATGAGGATGAGCTTGAAGAGGAGAACATGGTAGAAGAGGAACCGCGTACAGAAGAGGTACACGTATAGAAAGAGGTACTTCGCACAGAAGAATGTGAAATGGATGAGGAATGCTTGGACAATTCTGATGACATGGTGAGTGATAGTGATTTAGATACTTGGCAAAGTACCCGCATTTTAATCCTCGCCTAGACTTTAAGAAGAAAATAGTCTTTAAGGTCGGTATGATATTTCCTTCCAACGACGTTTTCAGAAAGGCTTTAAGGCAGTACGCAATTGAGGAAGGTTTTGATTACTATTACCTCCATAATGACAGGTTTAGGGTTTACGCCTACTGCCAGTTGAAATGTGATTGTAGGATGGAGCATTCTAGGAAAGTATGTACATGTAATACAGTTACATGTGGGTTCAAAGTATGTGCAAAGAAGGCTAAGACAGATGGTGCTTTTCAGGTAAAGACTTTTGAGCCGAAGCATACCTGTGGTTGGCAGCAAAGGAACACAAAGCTTACTTCAGTGTGGCTTGCAGAGAGGTATTTAGAGAACTATCGTGATGATCCTAGCTGGAAGTTAAAGGCATTCATCAGTGCTGTCAAGAGGGACCATGGATTTGATATAACCTACACTCAGGCATGGAAAGCTAGACTCAGGGCAATGTTGACCACAAATGGGGATGCCAAAGAACAATATGCAAAGGTATGGGACTATGCTGAAACCCTTAAGCGACACAATCCAGGAAGTTCAGCGTTTGTTAAGGTGTCACTGCAGAACCCTGAGAAGCCATTGTTTGAGCGGCTGTATGTAGGATTCGAAGCATGTAAGAAAGGATTTCTGAGTGGTTGTAGGCCTATTGTTGGGCTTGATGGTTGCCATCTTAAGGGAGCATACACTGGTCAGATACTGGTAGCAGTTGGGTTGGATGGAAACCAGAATATTTATCCCATTGCTTTCGCTGTTGTTGAGGCTGAGAGAAAGGAAACTTGGGGCTGGTTCCTTGACATTCTTCATAGGGATATTGGTGAATGTCAACCAACTTATATGTCTGATAGACAAAAGGTCAGTTTATATGCTTTGTTAGTTTGTTTGTCTTTGCAATGTTATTATATGGTTAGTCTGATGTGTGTCTGAAAAGTTATTATATGTTATATGCTGTTGTATATGCTTGTTTGAACTGTTGTATATGCTTTGTTAGCTTGTTTGTTTTTGTAATGTTATTATATGGTTTGCAGGGTCTACTTGAGGAATTACATAAGTTGGTTCCTATTGCGAGGACAAGGGTTTGCGTGAGGCATATGCATAATAATTTCAAGGCAACTTGGCCAGGTAAGACATTAAAGGATGCTGTATGGAAAGCTGCAAGAGCATTTACCAAATATGAGTTTGAAAAGGCGTTGGAAGATGTAAACAAGTCTGATGTCGCAGCTTACCAGTATCTGATGAGCCAAGATCCACAGACATGGTCTAGACATGCATTTGGGATAGACACCAAGTGTGACATTCTGCTGAACAACATTTGCGAAAGCTTCAATTCATTCCTGCTGCCTGCCAGGGGTTTGCCAATATTATCGTTGTGTGAATGGATACGAAGACAGCTGATGAACAGATTTGTAAACAAGCGCGAAAAAATGGAGAAGTATGAAGGGACTTTCACTCCATATGCAAAAAAACTTGTTGATATTGCATCTCAAGAGGGCACTAAGTATTGTCAGATTTTCTGGGGTGGAGGAGAGACACGAGAAGTTGATCACAGAGGCAAAACATATCTTGTGGATCTGTCTAAGCAAACCTGCTCATGCTTTAAATGGGATCTCACTGGTATTCCCTGTCCCCATGCTATGTGTTGCATCATTAGAGGAAGGCATCAGCTGGATAACTTTGTTAGCAATTATTACACAAAGAAGACTTATTTGGAAGCTTATGGCGGGGTCATTCATGCAATGCCAGGAGAGAATCATTACAATTCAACTGGAATGACACCTCCACTGCCACCGAAACAAGTGGTACAGCCTGGTAGGCCAAAGAAGAAGAATGCTAGGAAACGTGGTGAAGGAGAAGAACTCCCCAGCCATAACAAGCGCAAGAGAAACCGGCTGTCTAAAATCAAGTGTTCAAACTGTCGCCAAGAAGGACATAGGAAGGACAAGTGCAAAAATGCAAGATTTGAGGTACCTCAAATTCAGGCACCTAATAACAAAGGTGGAAGACCAAGAAATCCCAAACTGTTGCTGTTGGCTCTCAAAAGAGGAATCAGAAAAAGGTAAATTGTGATTTCATTACCATTCTCAAATTTATTTACCATTCTCAAATTTATTGTTACATGTCATGCAGTCAAATACTAACACGGCAAGTGAAACTACACCGTTGAGTCAAACCGGAACTAGAGAGCCAGCGCAACAAGCAGAATCACAGATAAGTGTCAACTTATCCGTTCCAGTTAATTGCACCCCGGTAATTATGCTAGATTCATAATTATGTTACTATGTTTTTTGTGTCATCTGTTTACTATGTTATTTATGTTTCAGCAATCCATGTTATTATGTCAACTGATATACCTTCTTTTTCAGGAAGTTGCCACTTCAAGTTGCAACCTCGCCAATGATGGAACTCCCAGACGTTCTACACGCCTCAGTCAAACACCTACTGTGCGACGATCTCCACGCACAACACAGTCACCTGCTACAAGGAATTGACTGCAGAAACTTGCTAGTACTTTGCAATGTTAAAACTTGTCATGCAGACTAAACTCTTGTAATGTTGAAACTTGTTTAATTTAGTACTTTGCAATTCCTTGTGCTAAATGTTACTTCAAACAGGAAATTATTGCACTTAAACGTTAACTTTTTACAATATTAATGTCATGATCATGTCATGATCATGTCCGATTGATGAAAAAAGATCATGTCTGATTGATGAAAAATGGAATTACAATGTTCATGTCATGATCAAGTTCAACAGGAATTGCATATTTCTAACTAGCTTGAAACCATTTACAACAATCACCACTTACAACATAACTTTCCTAAAACCCAACCAAGTAAAATACACAGGAAAACCTTCGCAACGTATCTATTAAAAGTTTCTTTACTCTTTAACTGTCGATTCATATCTTGCAGTTGACGGATTTCCCTCTGAAGGTTGTTTTTTTTCTTTAAAAGCAATCTGATTGCTGCTGCCGCTCTAGGAGGATGAGGCTCATCCTTCCACATGAAAAAGCGACACTTTTTGTCTTCAAAGCCATACATAGTGCAGCCCAAAAATCTCCTTCCATAGTTACCTTCTGTGCGAGCTATTGATTCTCTAACCGGAAAGCCGCAAAAGCAATATCTTGGCTCTTCTGAAGTGGACACTGATTTTGACATTTTGGGTTCTCTGCAGAAATTTAATTGTTACTAACAAGTTAATCTGCAAATCAATACAACAAATTCAACAAGACTATGATAGTAGGCGAATGAAAACACAATTGAACAACAGAGAAGCTTTGAAGCTGTGAACAACATACAGTCAAGGTTGAACTGAACAAATCAGCAACAAATCAAACAACAAATCAGCAACAAATCCGCAACAAATCCGCAACAAACCAGCGAATGAATCCTATTTGAACTGAACAACAAATCAACAACATAGAGCCGAGTAATCCAACTCACTCGATTCAGAATAAACCCTAATTGAAATGGATGAATCAACAAAGATGAATCAACAAATGGATAAACCCTAATCAACAAATCAACAACATGATTCGATTGAAAACTTACCGTCGACAAAGATGTCAACTCTTCGAAGCTCTGAATCGCGCTGGGAGACAGCAGTCGAAGCTTAATGCTCTGAATCGCTCTGAATCGACGTAAGTTTGGTAGGTCCAGATTGTATAAGGAAATTATTATTTTATTATTTGTCGCGTGATAACACGCGTTTAACGCTCCATTTGACGGAAAACGTTAGTTGTGTGTTTTAGCAAAAAACATGCGAATAAAGGGTGGTTTTCGGCAATAAAATGTATAAGGGGTGGTTTTCGGCAATAATCCCTTTTTATAATGAAGACAAGAAAGCTTGATAAATATAGTTTAGGAAACCTAGTCATAGAGGAATCTTTTATAGTTTCCTAAAAGCTGGATTTTAGAATTACAAATGTCATTAGGATTATGATGTCTCAACCTATATTTAGAGAACAGAAATGTTGAAGACTCAACCCAAGCCAAAACCTAAAGCAAATACATTATATTGAGAGACTTGGATTATGTAGGGATTGTGCGGTTGTGCTTGTGACAGGACAATTGTACCAGGCACATCAGTGCTATTGATACTCTGTTTCGGCGCAGAGAAAGACAAGAAACATACCTATTGGTACCCTGCTACAGAGGATGACTATAGCGAACGACTTGTGACAAACACTCAAGTAGAAGTTGTAATTGTTAACTGTTTAAAATAAAATGTCACATTGAACTACATCTATCTAAATTGATAGAATTTCAGATTAAGTTGAGTACCCTTCTCTTCCATAAAAATGGAAAATACTATTCAAAGTATAACAACTGCTATTCAAAATAGGAGTCGAACTATATATGACTAGAAGCAACGACTGAACGATGGTTCTGTAAGAACCTTCTTAAAATACTTAAAACAACAACTTTTATTCAACACAAACACCTGATACAATAGGCAACAATGCCTTTGATTCACCCTTGTATCGGAAGTCAATCAAGGCCCCCAGCTACGGTAAAATCTACTCCTAACATAACAATACATATCAATTCGATTCTGGTTGTTCTTATACACAAAAACACAGTAAAATATAAAGGAAAAACACACACACGAAGCCCTAGGACCGTTGCCTTCAACTTCCCAAGGATAAGCCTCCAAAGTGGATAAGGCAACTCCTCCCAAAAACTGCATTATCCACATTCTGCACATAACCTAAGCTCTGGTCATCTTGGGATTGATAACATACGTCCTAGCATCCATATGACATTAATAATGCTTCTCCTAAGGTCCTAAGTCGGACCCCAAGCTCCCATGATCAGCTAACTCCAGCTGCGACACTAGCTGCCCATGAACTCTCGGTTGAGCTCCAATACTAGCTGTTGAGAGCTGAGCTACTTGAGCTGCTCCAGTCACTGAGTAGCTCCCTTGAGCTGTCCTTCCAGCTCCCCCCAGCTGCTAGAAGTCCTTCCCATCAGATTCAGATATTAATAATAATGATAAAACTTATAAAAAACGAAAAAATACATAATTAACTAACAAAAATCATAAAAAACATTTAAAAAATCAGAATATTAAATAAATATTAAATATAAAAATAAATTTGAAATGTATTCATATTATATGTACACATATGTGAAAAATGAATTTATACAAAATATGGCGTATTGAAAATTAAAAAATTTATCGGCAACCATCATTGCTCCATTAAATTTTAAAAAAATCTTAATGTCTTAAAATGGGTGTTTAAACTTTACTTTATATGCAATAAAATTTGTGTTTGTATTCTTTATATGTAAAAACGTATCAAATTTTATATTTGTATGCGCTATTATGGCGTTTGTAGTAAGTGTAACCGTATAACACACTATTATTTATTCAATATAACTACTAACTACACATGCAAATTATAATTCTTCTATTGAAAGCTATAATTTTGATATAAATGTGAAAACTAAATTTATACAAAAATATGGTGTCTTAAAATTAAAAATATGATACCATGTAACTCATAATTAATAGTGGCACCATAAAAATAAAAAAACTTCAAAAATTTATAAATTTGTGAGACACCATGTTTTTGTATAGATTTAGTTTTCACATTTAATACATACCATATGAATAAAAAGTATACAATTTCATTTAAAATTTATTTTATATTTTATTTAATGAGTTCGGTTCTTAAGGGACATTAAAATTATGTAAGACAAAAGAACGTCATCTCAACCGTTCATTTTGATTAATCTGACGGTTGAGATTAAATTAATAGTGAATTAAAATAGGTGGTTGAATAGCAAAATACACGGGCGGTTGAGAATGACGGTTATCAATATCAACCGTTGGATGAATTGAAATTAACGGTTGAGATGATGTCCTTCCGTCTCACAAAAACTTGTCTGTCCTCCTAGAACTCAATCCTTTATTTAATATCCTTATTTTTAAAAGTTTTTTATGATTTTTTTAAATTATTATGTATTTTTAGCATTTTTGAAAGTATACTACTTCATTTTTCACATATGTATACATATCATATGAATACATTTCAAATTTATTTTATATTTTATTTTATTTAATATTTGATTTTTTAAATGTTTTTTATAATTTTTGTTAATTAATTATGTATTTTTCGTATTTTTATATGTTTTTTTATCATTATTATTAATATTTTAATTAAAACTAAACATATGGGTGGTTTCTGACAATTTTATAAACACAAGGGTGTGACTTTATAATTTTTACGGATACGGATGGTTTCCGGAAAAAATTCAAACTTATGAATGGTTTCCGACAATTTAGTCTTTAAAAAATAGTAAAAGGAGTATTCTTAAACAAAAAATTAAATGTAACGAGTATGAAATCGCGTCTTACGTACTGCCACGCGGGTTTGCATCGTGCTACCACGTAAGAAAACACGGCGTCGCCGCAGCACATGAGTCTTCCACGTGTTTTTGTAAAAAGTGCTTACTGAACCTCTTTGACTCAAGTATAAATTCGGAGCAGAACGAGATAATGATTTCAAGGTCCAAGTTAGAAAAAATGCGGATATACAAACTAACTACGCATTCTGCGCAGCTTTGTTATCCTGCGCACTCACCTCTGTTTCAGAACAGAGCCAGACGAAATCCATCCGGCAAGTCACTGACGACATCTCTTCCTCCGCCCTCAACGCCGGTATTCTAAACACCGAGCCGCAGTTTCTCTCATTCATTCAGAAGTACGACAAGCGGTATTCGACGAGAGAAGAGTATGTACGGCGGCTGGGGATTTTCGCCAAGAATCTGATTAAGGCGGCGGAGCACCAGGCGATGGATCCGACGGCGGTGCATGGAGTGAACCCAGTTTTCTGATTTGGATGAGGATGAGTTTGAGAGAATGTACACTGGGATGATGAAGGTTGATGGGCTTGAACAAGTGAGCGGAAATGGGATGGCGGATGTTTCTGGCGAGGATCTGCCGGATTTTGATTGGAGGGAGAAAGGCGCTGTACTGATGTCAAGATGCAGGTTTGACCTTAAAGTTTTGATCTTTCTTGATTTTCAGCTTGTTTAGTTAAGGTTGACTGATTCAGCATTTTAGGGTTAGGGTTTTGACTTTTAAATGTTATTGATTGTTGTAGGGTACATGTGGATCATGTTGGGCATTTAGCACTACTGGAGTTGTGGAAGGTGCAAATTTTATAGCAACTGGGAAGCTGGTGAGTCTCAGTGAGCAGCAGCTTATTGATTGTGATCATAAGGTGAGTGATCTTGCAACCTTTTGATGTTTGACGCTTGTCTGATTTGTGTGATGAGGTTGAGGTTTGATTTTTTCTGTTTGTGTTGTGTGAAGTGTGATGTGAAGCAGGAGAGTGCTTGTGATGATGGGTGCAATGGAGGGCTAATGACGAATGCGTATAATTACTTGATGGAAGCTGGTGGATTGCAAGAGGAGAGTACTTATCCGTATGCTGGAAAAAAGGGGGAATGCAAGTTTGATCCGAAGAAGGTTGCTGTTAAAGTGGAGAATTTTTCAACTATTCCGATTGATGAGAACAGCATTGCTGCGCATTTGGTGCACAACGGTCCATTAGCAAGTGAGTGTTTCTTGTAGATATATTTTGGTTGTGAAGTTATTTGAGTTGATAGAGGCTGAGTGCTGATTAAGTTACTGTCAATGTTGTGTCGTGCAGTTGGATTGAATGCTGTGTTTATGCAAACTTATATTGGAGGAGTTTCGTGCCCATTGATATGCGGGAAGAAATGGATCAACCATGGAGTTCTCCTAGTTGGTTATGGAGCGAAAGGATTCTCCATTCTAAGGTTGGGCAATAGGCCATATTGGATTATCAAGAATTCTTGGGGTAAGAAGTGGGGAGAAAATGGGTATTATCGTCTTTGTCGAGGTCATGGAATGTGCGGTGTGTAAACACAATGGTCTCCGCCGTAGTCACTCATACACTGTGACTTTACTTGCCCTGATCTTTAGTTTATGCTAGTGATGTATGGCTTAATGTTGTAGCTGTTTGTGTTGTGAAATCTCTTATATAGGAAAATGAAGTCATAGCTTTTCCATCTGAGTTCATGCTAATGTTATATCGAAATGTGGAAATAAGTTAACTTATGTGATATCTCTTGAAGAAAGTTGTTCAGAAAAAATCAGATGATCTGCTACAGCTGCAGTTCTCTGCTCTACAATACAATCTGTCAGAAAAATCAAACAACTAATAAATGCTATTTTGTCAGCAATGCTCCATGTAAAAATGTAAACTGTGGCAGCTATTTAGTGTAATACATCTTCATGAAAATTGATTTGGTGTGGCTTCCAATACTGGTAGAATGAAGCAGGGTCTATGCAATGGTATCTGGAAGTCCATCCGTTGCCGAATATGTTAACTAACGCTAGCTAGAAGTCATCTCAGGTCGCAAGGAACTGTTCTTCGCTAGTGTCTTCAAGGCTTGGCTCCTGATATCATCTGTGCTTGACTCGATGGAAATTCGTTGCAGCTCTCTGAGGCCTCCACAGAATAGGAAGTCGCGGGCATTAGCCTCTGCAACATAAATAATTTATAGATATGCGTTCACTTTTGTTGATATTAGTAAAGCTGTCTCGAAGTGGGTGCTGATGTACATACCATTCTGTGCCAAGTGACAAATTGCCAGTTCAATATGACGCCTGGTTGATGAGGCAGCTATACAGGAGTTGGCAATCAACCATGGCAGGGTATTTTCTTTCATCAGTAGCGAAGGCCCTTTCCTTATACCTGAAATTTGGAAGTGTACTGGCATTTTTAGGTGGACTTGTTCCATCTGTTTAGATTCACAGAGAATAATAGTATACTATGAACTAACCCTTAACAGTTCCCCTAGTTTCGCATTTTGCAAAGTTGGCCAGTCCTCTTGCTACTTGTGCAATGACATCACCATTCTCAGATTCGGCCATCTGAAGGAGTGCCTTGATGCCTCCATCTTCTTGTAACATTGTTTGCAACCTCTCTGAACAAACAATTCAACGGCAAAACAAAACATACTGAATATGGTTGTTTTGTGTCTGGTGTATGAAATCAAGTTCACCAAGTGTAGGAAACAAGGTAGGTTCTCTGCTGTGTAAATGAAGCAAGCTATTTTTACTGGAGCATAGATAAGAAGCTTTACCGTTTCCACACAAATTGGCAATAGCTCCAGCAACCATCCTGAGGGTTTGTGGGTCTTTTGTCTTCATAGCAGTGTTTGCAAGCAACCGTCCCCCTCCATTGCTCATTATAAGGTCCTGATTCATCTCTGTTGAGACAAAAGTGATGAGCCTAGGCAGAAAGGTTAAAGCCACCACGGGTAGTTGGGTGATGCATCTGGAGCTTACCATTCATTGCCAAATTAGCAACAGCACCAGAAGCCACGCGGAGGATTGCAGTACTATCTGACGATTGAAGCAGCTTAAGCAATGCATCCAAGCCACCCTCTTCCACAATCCTCTGCTGCTTGTTATCTTGATATGCATTAAACAAGAGAAGTTCATTTAGTTCTGCCTAGACGGAGGGAATCCGTATGAGATACTGTAAATTTTTTGGTCGAGCCCCATACATTGAGCATAAAATGCAGCTCACCTAAAGGTTTACCAAAGAAATACAAAATTGACGAAATGAGCTGTGGTAATGGATGCATAGTGAAGAGGAAAACACAAGTCCTGATTTTTCAATTTAAACTGATTTTCAATTAGAAAGATTCTACTGATTTCATCTAAAAATTGAAACGCAATATATTTTTGTAGAAGATCTAAAAATTATGTAGAGGAAAACAATTCAAGTGAGAGAAACAAAAGCATGAGAATTCATGATAACAACTGAAAGGTTCAAAATCATCTGAAAGTGACTACCTTTGGCTGCAAGATTGGCTATGACTTTCACAGCGTGGATTCGGACATCCAAGTCTTCAGATGCCAATAACCCCAACATCTTCTCAAGTCCAACTGGACATGAATTCCATAAAAACTAAACGCTAAGTAAAGAAAATACTCCAGAGTTAACTAAAGTATTGTATTAAATGAATCAAGAATCACATGCCTTCTTCACATATCTTTGCAATAGTAGCTCTCTGGCCAAACGAAGACCCCCTTGATTGGCTTGGCTTCTGAAAATTAGTTTTCTTCCCTTCTAACTCCGTTAATCTGTCTTTATCCTCATATGTATCTAATCGCTTATCCTGAGACACGGGAGAAGATTAAGTTTTAAGGAAGAAAACAGCAGTATTAGTGCATTTAAGTGGCATTATCTTACCACTACGTCATCATCAACCTCTGGAGCAGATTTTTTTAGTTTATGCAAATCTGTTTCTATAACCTTCCTCTGCTTCACTTCCACTGCAAGATTTTGTCTCACATTCTGAAGCTCCTTCTCCAAAAATCTCTGGAATGGAGCAGTATAATACACACACGAAACAAAAGAGTTGAAGGTTTGGCTCGTAAAGACATAATTTTAACAGACAAAACCCCTGGTAGAGGGCATAAAAACGAAAATATAACTGAGCAGGAGGTCGCAGTGCATTATCAACCGTACCTTTTCAATAACAAGACTATCGTACTCCGACCTTAAAGATTGAAGATCATTTACTGTTGTTTCCTGAAGCTGCCTCGTTTCAAGAAGTTGTGCTCTGTGTATCTCTTCTTGCCCCTGAATGAAGCAAAACATAATGATTAATCATATATTTCTTGCCCATGAATGAATCGAAACATACTGTTTAGTAAGAAATTAAAGACGTGAAGGTAGCATATTTTACCACTGCAAGAGGGCATAAAATCTGCTACTCATTAAAGGATCAAGATCTCAGATATGAAAAGGAGAACGTTTTCATGAGAAAATAAGACATATGGGTGATGACTTCACTTGCCTGCATTTTGCTCTGATAATCGTGCGCAAGCTTGTTTGCAAGAGCCAACTGCTCCCCTAAAATTGTAAGTTGATTGTGTTCTTTTTCTAGTTCCTTCTTTATCTTTGCCATTTTTCTCTCATAACTTTGAACGGTCTCCAAAGTTCTTTACGGTGGGCTGACAGTTCCATTTGATGTTGCTATCAAGAACAAAAGAGAGCAGTGAGTTAAGGCGAAATGAGTGTTCTTAAACAAATCATTAGTGATAAGTCCAAAAAAAGACAATGTCCATCTTCAGGTTTACTTGTAGTAGGGAGTAACATCAAAGTATACTAAAATCTAAATGTACACATAATGCCGATGCATACTAACATGTGTAGCAAACAACCAAAGGTATCTTCTGAATCAATCTGAGCTATCAGACGATAACTTGTATAACCGACAATCCTTTAATTAAAAACGATGGAGGCACATTTGAAAATATGGATGGCTTGTGGAATTGAGTCTTTTGACAATCCATTTTTCCAAACATTTCTTCATTTGTTGGCGATCAATTTTTCAAATGTGCCTTCATTTCAACCCTACACTTGGAAAGTGGAAACATGTCTCTAATTCTTTTGATAGAAGGATCATTAAATAAGGTTCATAAATGCAACCGGAAGAAGGCACGCCAATGCATCTCTTTCCATCAAAACATGACTAATCACATTTTCATTAAGCATTGATAAGATGATTAATTGATTCGCTCTAATCAGTGTAATTTCTAAGAAGGTATAACCTGTGATAAGTTCTGATTGTCACTGACAAGCTGCTTCAAGGAATGCACTTGGTTCTCCTCAGTTTGCAAACATTCCCGCTGATCTTCTAGCTGCTTCACCATTTCTGATATTTTCTCTTCGTACATCTGAGTGGTGTCAGCGAGCATTTTTTGATACGAAGAGTTTGCAAGGAGCTGTTTTGAATTGCATAAACGAGATGATAAGTGAACTATGAAGTGGAAACGCCTCATCATCAATTGAACATATAACCCAATGGTATTTTCTGTTCAAGTTGAAATGCAGTTGATTATTTCTCCTCAATTCAATCAAGTTTCATATTTTTACCAGATAATACTCAAAAGTTACACTTCTAGATAACATAGTTAGTGAACGCAATACCTTGCTTCTTGTCAAATCCATCTCCAACTCTGCAATTTTATCACACATCATTACATTGTGAACTTTTAGGTGGTTCAATTCCCCCACAATTTCTTTCTTCTCCATCATTATGCGTATATTTTCCTTCTCTAAGAACTGATCGCGAATGTTGAGGGAATGAGCACATATAGCCAGGAGAACAACTCAAAATCATTTCCTTAAAGATTTATTTTACCATTCGGTTATAATAAAATGCAGACGTAGAGATAACTAACCTCCAACCTCAAAAGTAGTTCCTTTTCAGCTTCATCAGATGAGCTTTTGCATTCCCTAAGTTTCCTATTATATTCTTCTTTCTCAACGTCTCTACACTTCTGCTGCCTATCAATTTCTGCAGTAAGATGGTCTACCTCAGCTTGAAGCTTGCGACATAGACTTTCGTAATCGAACTCTTCTTTTAGCTTCAGCATGTTTACTATCCTCATGGCCTGCCAAAAAACAAAAACAAGTTTTTAAATGTTTAAGCACAATGCAACGAAACAAGTAAGGTTCGTGAACAATGCAACAAATCAGATCCATTGCATAATCTATCTCTTAGAACTTACCCGTTGGCCAAACATGATTGTGCCGGTGGTTTCTGCATTATGACATGCTGAAGGCCCAATTGTGACAATAAGTGAAGTCCTTGCAGAACCTGTTTCATTGTAGAAATTTTTTAACATAATGGAGGACATGGTTTGCGAGCACATACATTATGTCACGATAACCTTATATATTTTTAGAGTCGTTTGACAAAATATCTAATGGATAAAACAATCAACATGAATCACCTCCAAACGAATCGCGAAGTAATCTTGTCAGCTTAGAATCCCTAACAGGGATATGAGAGCTGTTTTCAGCCAAAGCATTTATGCATTTTCCTAGTGAAGTAAGGGAAAGATTAATGAACTTTGCCTCCTCTAGCGAGTGACCTTCACTGCCTGAAAATTCATAATGGGGCAAAAGATAAGAATACTACAGGAGATGGGGCCACTGGAGCACATGATAATCTACAACTCGTATTGGCATAACAATAATGTCAGAAATCATGACCCTTATGGAAAGGAATTTTTTTAGCCCTAGAACCCCGGAAATATCCTAAATAAACTCACTAACCAGATTTGTTCACTCGCTCAGACCCTGCAAGGTCCACAATAAGCAGTTTGCTTTTTCGAACTGTAGGTAGAACATTACAATGGTTGATCTCATCTTCAAAAGTCCTTGTGTCTTCACATGTTTCATTGAGACGCCTGTGAACGTAGACCTACATATCATAAATAACAAGTTAGATTAGGCGATTTTGAATATCTTAAATTAAAAATTACATTATAGTGATCAAATTTCCCATTTAATACCCACCATAAGAATTGCATGACTACGTGAAGATTCAGTGTTTAACTTTGTATTGGTTGCATGCCGGTTTCCCTCACCAGTTTTTAAAAGTTTCGAGAAATGGTCAAGGTCTTGTATTTTTATAATTGTTGCTCCGGCAGTGTCACTTCCCCAGTTTTAGGATCTTCGACGATGGGAATGTTTGTTGTTTCAGGTGCAAGTAAATCTTGCACAGACTCCATATACAGCTGCAAGAGTAAATGAATCACCATTTTATATTTCTACACAGTTAAACTGCAAATGTTCGTACTACACAATATTCATTTGAGCAAATTAAACGCTTGTTACCATCATGTTTCTTCGGACAAGTAAATTTCATGTGTAACTAAAAGCAGAATAGACGAGCGGGTAACAGAGTGCAGAAGCAAATTATCTATAGTAAATGCTTTCTCCTAAATGGTGTACCTGTAAATAGGATACTTCAACACTGTCAGAAGACGATGAGGAAGTTCCTGCAATTATGTCCTCTAGAGCTCGAACCATAATACCACGTTCTGATGCATCTTCTTTACCCAGTTTACCAACAGTGTAGGTCTTACCAGTACCAGTTTGACCATATGCCATAATTGTCCCGTTATATCCACTTAGTACGCTCTGCACAAATGAAACCAAACAGAGACTACAATATAAATGTCCGCCAAAACAGTACAATGTACATTTCAAGAAGGCAGTTTTTTTCAGAATTCAGATTAGGAAGCCAGGGGAAATAGGAATATGCACCAGTAACACAACAATTCAGTGTCCTCCATTCTCGCCTCACAGTTGACAATGTCTATTCAAGTGTCACATACACAAATGATGAAGAAAATGAAGGGTGGATTCTAGAACAGGCAAATAAGAAGCATCTTGTTCATAACACAGGGTATGGATTAGGACCATTGAGTATTTTTTGTTCCATCGACGATTATGTACTGGAAGAAATAAAAATCATTTACATGATTACATCTCATATTACCTCCACAACAGGTTTTGCTACCGCTTCATAAACTCGTCTTTGTGAAGCAGTTTCTGTAAACACTTCATCAAATCTGTACGATTCAGAACTCCAGTTATTTTTCCTCAACTTCAGTCTCTTTAGCTACAACATCACATCACAAACCCCATAAAATGACATCAGTTTCACAGTTCCTTCCCAGCAACTTGGAGGATTAAAAGTACCTCTGGTTCCAGCTCAACACATTCAACGTAATCGGCATCTGATTGTTTTTCCAAAGCATTTCTAGGCCTAAGCCTGACCGCCACTCTTACTCTTCCAGCATCTGGAAATAAAATGCACAATCAAACAGAAACATATTCCACATAAATTCAAAGGCGTCCAGCCTTTGCTCACTCACACCATATCTAATTCATTACACACAGTATCAGCTAAACAACTCTTCTAAACATCACTTTCAAAAGCTTCACATCTCATCAAAACAAAATAGTGAAAAACTAAACCAACCTTCATCTCTGGCGTTAGACGAGGATCGTGAATTAGGCGTCACAGACCTCTTCAGGCTCCCTTTCGATTTATTCATCATCCCAGCGCCATTCCTCACCGAAGCGGCTGGAGGAATATGCCGAGCCCTAGCTGCGGAGGTAGTAGCCATTACGAATTAAAGCACGATTGGACGGACTGACGACAGGAAGAAGACAATGAAGAAGTAACCGCCGGGATTGTGCAGCAATGTAAACCAAGCGAGAATACAACAGATACATGAGAAAAAGTTAAAACTAAGGTAGGGAGTTGAATAGGATTGGTGACTGTTACTGGCAAGCACGATGTCGATTGGAGCAATTGTATATTGATAAAATGGTGGATTGTGAAAGATGGAGGGAGCGCCGGCAGCTGGAGGACGGCAGAGGGTTTTGCAACGGTTTGAAAACATAAAATCAAATATTGGGGAAGGGGATTTGGGTGGACAGATGGCATGGTAATTGAAAGGGACTGATATCTGGTAATTGGATACACATTCCTTATAGTTGAGCCTAATAATTCGGAAAGAGAATGAATCAAATGAAAAATACTAGTTTGGTTATAAAATGTAAATAAATTTAAATTATTCATTAAATTACAATCAACGGTTATAAAAATCATATTGATGAATATATTAAATGACAAAAGGGCAATAATGAAAATACACTTTATAATATATTTTACAAATATACTAATTAAATTCAATCGCGCTTATTTTCAGGGATAGAGGTAACCGACATTCAATTTTTTTCTTGTCATTCTTTAAATTTTTTCTTCATAGATTTCCCAAACTCGTAAACAATGGGTTCCCGATAGGATAAATAACTCTATCATCTCCCAATTAGGAGATTCTGATTATCATATGTCGAATTCCAAATCCGTGGATACAACTTCAGAAAATTTATGCTTCTCAACTGATGTCTCAATTCTCTGTATTTGCGCACTTCAGATAGTAAGAAAAAAGCATTAAAAAACCTGCATTCGTGCATGTTAATAGATTAACACAGATACACTATTTAGCTACATTTGATTCATGAATTATATACGTTTTATATTTTAGAAATCGTTTTTCGGATATTATTCTTTAATGATGTTCGTATCTAATTTAAATATCGAAAGTAAATGTAATCTGAATAGTGTTAATGCAAGGTCAGTATTTACATATATTTGATTCATGAATCATATGGTAGCAAATCATGAATCATAGAAGTTTAATAATTAGAACCTTATTTTTTACACTAATAAATTGATGTATTTCAGGTGAGATGAAATCTAAAATGGACAACAGTACTTAGGAATCCAGCAACCAACATTTTGTTACAACGAGAATTTTAGTGAACACATATGTATGAAATTCTAATTAATATTACATGAGATCAATGTACAGAACTTGGTGATTCATTTGCTTCAAAATACGTATCTCGTATATCTTTAATGAGTGAGATTGGGACAATGGCCAGCTTGTTTTTGTCACTAACAGTCTGTCTCCCCCTTTTACTCCTATGTTCTATCGTAACATATAAAAAACAATAATAAACAAATGTGTCACAATTTTTCTGCACGTAAAGAATTATAAACCAGAACATAATATAAGATTCAGCCTATGATTCATGATCTGATATAGTATGATTCATGAATCATACGGGGTCATTTAATGAATCGTGTACTAACAAATGCTCTTACGTTATGTGATAACACAAAAAGAACCAATAACAACAAACATGTCAAAATAGTTCACATATAAACAAAATATAAACCATAATGATCTCACATAAATACACGATTTTGTATATGCTTCATGATTTGCTTCAGCATGATTCATGAATCACATGTGGTCATTTACTGAATCGTGTATCAACTAAAATGTGATATCCTGTATATCTACATACATGATTCAGGAATTACTTTACTATGATTCATGAATCTAACATACTCATTTCATGAAACATGCACCACAAATGTTAAGATAAGTGGGTTACCATATTTTTCCCCAAATCTTCGTGGAGTCATGTTATGGCTTTTCGCGCAATCTACAAACACACTAAGTTAGTAAATTACACTTAAACCATGTACCCGACACGGTAATTATACATCTCATTCACTGTGTTGAGGTACGAACCCGCACACGGACGACAATCAAAATTATCCACAAATTCAAGCCCTAATTGCAAACCACTACAATTCACTACACGTAAACATAAAAAAGCAATTGAAAATGATTGAATCATACTGGGCTCGGAGAAGAAGAGGAGAAGCATGACGATGGATGACGCTAGAAGCCGCGGTGGGTAGGGCTCGATCGGCTTGATGAATCGTATACAAAGATTGTCGAATCGTACGGCGTATGCGACTAGGGTTCGTTCTCGTCGATTCTGCAAGATCGATAGTTCGAAATCGGAAACGAAGATACATGAAGAACGGGATTTTCGGAAACAAAAATCAAAACCGCCTGATTTTTGGTTTTTTACTAATCTACCCTTCCTGAGTTTTTGAAATCAAAATCTCGTATTTAATGTTTCATTTAATTATATTTCAATCCTCAAATTAATAATCGTCCGATCTGATTTTTTAACAGTTGAGATTTGTTTGTATTTTATAACTAAAAAGTGCTTTTCACTTGCAAATCATATAATATTGTCTTATAATAATAATAATAAAAAGTTCAAGGACAGTCGATAAGTATCTATAAAACGGTGAAACATTTTGATCATTAATTATTAATAACTCTTAAATAGATTTCAATTAAAAATAATCATAAAATTCAACCTTTCATATTTATTACAAATCCAACTGCCCAATATAATTCAAGACCAACATAATTTCAATCATTGGATTAGCCAAATTGATATCATGTCATTTGTCTTACAAAAACTTATAGTTCATAATGATCCTTTTGTTAAGGGACTAACTTCAAAAATTCACAGTTTACGTATTCTGCCGCGGAATTCATATGATCTGGAGAAGCTGCTAAACGGAGATGGTCGTCCATATTTAGGATTTCAAAGGTTAGCTCAGTTAGTAAAAACGGAATCATAAGTGTCACCAGTATCAACTTGTAAAGGGGAATAATAATTGGGAAAAAGTGACTTGCGTATTTATATCATTCTGTATTTCACATGTTTTTTCCTTTCAGGGATATAGCATATGACTAACTTGCAACAAGAGATGCAACTTAAGAAATTTTGTCACACTTTCACAGAAAATGTTACATGACAGACCATGTAATCGAAATCTGAAACATAATCACCAATACGGCAGCCGGGAAGGAATGCAACAACTTGAATCAAAGGAAAGGCTGAACTCCAAATTTTTGATCATATACAACTCCGGAAGGGACAACATTAGTGCAGTTTTAGTTTTAGTACAATGGACTCCATAAATATGGTAACCTCATACTACTGTCTCCATATTCGGCCTGCCGATAAAATTATGTACAGACATTTCTTATTTCAATTTTACTTCTTCAGGTTCCACCATTTCTTGGTGCCAGGCTCTCTCACACGGCTGTCTGATTCTACAGAAAATGAAATTCATAATTTGTGAATAAAAAGTGTTAATTAATTGCATCTTTCAAAAGTTACATGAGATTTAAGCTTCGTGCATGTAAATTTTTCAAAAGTTGCGACTTACTGGGATGAACACGCTCTTTACATTCACAGCGATATGATATGCTAATAAAGTTACTAGATAAAAATGTAAAGTTCCTTTAAGAGAAGATAAAAAGTTACCTCCTATGTGATGTATCGAGTTATAGTGTACCTCCGCCCAGAAGCTCAGAAAAATAACTGCATGTGAAGAGATATTATTATGTACTATATCCCGTTGATGATGACCCTCGCACATTTTGAAAAGCATTGTCAAAAAATATAGAGGTTCGTCTATTTAGGTTAGAGTACCTCTTTCTGACTTTTTCTGACGTGGAATGATTTCTATATAACAAGTATCTTTGTATGATGTTAACACAAATATCCTTACACCATACTGCAAAACAATAGGAAACAAATCTCAGATAAATTCTAAAATGCGCATAGGCAGACGGACTAGCAAGAAGGTAGACATCCATAACATGTTATGTTATGGAGATTACAGTTTAGGTGAAATAAAATTTTGGAAACGAGAAATATTAAACATTACCCAATCTGCTGCAGCTTGTAGCGTGACATGATCACCCCATTCACCGAGCCTGTGAAATGACGATGTTAAAACCATTAAAAAGCTTTTAAGGTTACAAATGAGGATCATAAAGAATGGAAGTATTTTGTACGTGCTGATTTTCGTTAGATATTCATGGTAAGGCATTGGAACATAAGGTGCATAGAGATCTGGATTGGCCTTCAACTGATCGACAACATTTTGCCTCACTTCTTTGTGATATTCTGCAGTTCGATATAGCTGGTCTGACAAAGACCGGAACTGGTAAAGGAACAAAATCAGAACATACACCGCAAGAGAAAAAATCGACAGATGGTAATACAGGGTATGGCTACTGCTGTTAAATATTAATTTAAAATTTGATAAAAAATGACTATTTATATCATTATATGAGACTGGAGTGTCTTAGTAAAGTATGATATAACCTGGCAGTTTCCATCTCCTGAGACCTTAAATTCGTACAGGGCATATAATTCCAATCTGTACACAGCAAATAAATGAATTTAAATATAAACATGGCAGCTTCGAGCTGGCAAAAGGCTTATAGGAAAGATTAAAACTCGCAAGAAAATTTTAGTAAATATTCAGCATAAGTGCTAAGTTACAATTACCTTTCAAGCAACCTTTGATGGTCAGATGTTGCTTCATCATCTGAAGGTATTCGACTATTTGTTTTAGGAACATGCTGCGCATAAGAAACAGAGAAATTGGTTTCGGATTAATTCTGGCATAGTATTCACTGTCTATAGAAGTTAGATGTCATGTAACACTAAAAGCTCCCCCATTGTGCTTTTTCTGATATTGAAATGAACAGTAGCGGCTAGCAGTTCCAAAGGAAGGCATCATCATAAGCTGTCACTAATTGAATAGAAACTTACAGTAATACGATCCATATGATGAAACCTATTCCTGACTTCACCATCAAATCTTGGTTCATCTGTTATCTCGAAAAAGGTTGATGAGTTACTGTCATAGGATGACCCATAGTCATGACGACAACATGAAGCCCTACAGACTTCATTACCCCAACCTATATAAACAAAGAAGTTTCAAAACTATACGGCAAAAAATATTAAAGAACTAATGCATATTGTTGGACCAAGAGCATATATTCACCGCAATACGAGGGTATTGCTAGGATGGTCCAGAACAACTATCTTAAAATGGAGCAACCGAGTTTAAGAATGATAAGAACCCAGCAACTGACCTGCTTCTCCGTTAAAAGAATCAGCATCTGCCTCTAGTGATAGCTTCTCTTGAAGACCACATGCTATAGCAGCATCATTCGGAAAATCAACTGTGGATCCTCCATTCTCCAGTAGCTTTCTTGAACATATTCCTCTCTACTTGACCCAGTGCCGTATTGCACAGTTGAAGTGGGATAAAGTTCCCCATGACGGCAGCCCTGCCAGTAATCATGATTACTCATGCTCATATTTGCATGTAAAATACCTCTCAAAAGACTTCTATTCATTAAACAGTTGATCACCTAAACTATTCAAAAGTAATAACATAAGAAAGTGGTTCCAAGAATAAATACCTGCCATAAAGAAATTACATGTATGCCTAAAAAAACTTGTAAACCCAACTGTTACATCAGATCAAAGCAGTCGAAAAGTATCATCAAAAGGCTATCACTTAAAAATTATTCGAGAAAACTTACAGGTAAATGGTCCATCTGATGAATCCTCCTCGTTCTGAGATCATAATCATGTCTCGGTTGATTTATTATCTCCAGATGCTTTGATGAGGTTCCACCATAGGTACTTGACCCACAGTCATGATGACAACACGTAGCCCTACCCAAGGTTTCATTACCACAGTCGTTGACGTATTTTGACCCTATGAAAAAAAATTGTTTTTAGAGAACAACAAAGTAGAACACTTTTGCTCGCACCATCACAAATTATTCTCATCGGAAGAGCATGTATTCAATGGACCACAACAGTATCATTAGGATGGTCCCGAATCATATTCTTAAAATCAACCAACCTAACAATGCTCTTGTGGTCACTATAAATTTAAAACTCCGTAACTGACCTTGTTCCCCAGTATAAGATTCAGCATCTGCAGCTTGTGATAGCTCCTCTTGAAGTGCGCGTGCAATAGCCGCATCATTCCGTAAATCAACTACCGGTCCTCTATGTCTACAATAGCCTTCTTGCACATACTCCGCTTTACTCGAGCAAGTGGCATGTAACACAGTTGAAGATGGATGAACTTGCCTATGACAACAACGCCACCAATCACGAACACTCATGCTCTAAATTCCACGTAAATCACCTCTCAAAAACTAGTCCCACTTAAACAGCCAACAACCTGAATTCCAAATTAAATTATCAATTTTTAATTCCAATCAGAAACATGAAGACAAAAAAGAAGTTTCCAAAATCAAAGACATGAAATATTCACAAGACAAAACATTGTAAACAAAATCCCAAACAATCAACTAAACAAACCCAGATTATAAAAACATGGAAAACTCAAAAGCAACACATTTGGTACCTGAGGAGGATAAAGCAGCTGAAGTCAAAGGAAGAATCTTAGGGTGAAGATGAATGCAAGGAAAATAGAGAAAAGAAATGAGAAGACGAAACGAAAGTCGGTTCAGTTGCGTGCCTCGAGACTTGTTTTGAGCGTATCAAGATTTTTGATTGATTAATGAGTAATCAATTTGGGGCAAAATATTTGTCAAAATATTTTTATTAATTAATTGAGGGTTAAATAAATCTAAATAAAATCAATGTCAGTATATTAGGAGTAAATTATTACCATTCATAATTTTAATAATCATTACAAGGATCAAAATACATAATTTTTATGAGATAAAATATTAAGAGCATGAAAAAGTTTGCAGGCTATGGATCGTAAATACATCAATGCAGGAGTCTGATACATGGATTTATTGACGAAAGGGCTAAGAGGTAAGCACTGATGCGCCATAAAAGAGTATCATCTCATCTCATCGTTTTATCATCTGAATGTCTGCAGTCCCTGATAACTAAGATGTTGTGATCTTGCCCAGGTACATGCGACTTTTGAACTATCTTTAGCATAAAACCAGTTTCCAAATACACTCAAGTCATACTCACAACAAAGGCAGCTAGTGGCAGAAGAAACAATGATTAGGGAAAACATAGGCAGTCTGCTAGTATCATTGACCTGATAAATTGTTGAAACATAACCCTAAAGTACAAAATGCTAGAAAAAATCAACAAAATAAAATTCCTAAATGCACAAAAACACCACAACAGCTACTGACCAAGAGATCGATCATATGCTGAGGAAGAGGAAATTGCGTGGCATCTGGATTCTGGAATGGTGAAATACAAGGGTATGTATTATTTCACTCTATACATACGGATTTCTATCAAACTGTTACTGCCCCTTTCCTTCATCCTCATTAAGTATGCGATTTCGGAAATCAGACACCATAAGAGGCAGTCCTTGTTTCAGAGATATTTTTGGTTCCCAGTTCAACAGTTCTTTTGCTTTACTGATGTCTGGTTTTCTTTTGTGTGGATCATCAGCTGTGTTTTCATGAAATTCTATTGTTGCACTGGAATCTACAGTCTCTTTCACGACCTGAGTCAACAAGGGAGGAAGCATCAAGTTAGAAATTGCCATAAATGCTAAGTCGGAAAGCTACAACGTAAATCAGTCGAAAGGAAAATTAACCTCAGCCAGTTCTAACATAGTGAATTCACCAGGGTTGCCGAGATTAAAAGGCCCTATGTGCTCACCCTCCATCAAAGCCATTAGTCCATTAACCTACAAAACAAAGATTAAGCTAATGTTGTATTAGATCTACATATGAATCAGCATCGTCAACATCACCATATTCTGAAGAAAGATTTCATAAGAACGACTAACAAATACAATGCTCCTGCAGCAACTGCAATCTATCCACAACAATCCAGTTTCACATAAAAAATCTTTCGAAACATTAGAGAACTAACACACTTATTAAACCTCTATCTCTCAAGGCTTCAAAAACGCTTAAGAAATATCTGTATATAAAGTGTGCCAAGGAAGTAACGGAGTACATAGCTAAGGGAGTAAAGTGGTCGATGTAAAAACTTAAGATCTGTCATTCTGATGATGCAAACCATTTGCGCAGGGAATGGACGAACCGACGAAACTATGAAGTCCTATGCAGACAATACTAGCCATAAATAAATATACTCGGTGCATAACCAGACTACAAATGCTAAAATGCAATGAGTTGAACTGAAACTTTCAAATAAGGACTTCGTGTCGATATGACGATATGCAAGTCAAATTGCACGACATATAGAAACAAAAACTGCACGGCTAATCAAGTTATACCAAGTCGGCAACATATTGGAACTTTTTTTTTTTTTTTTTCTTCTTGTTTGCCTTTCCATCACCATAAACTGTCATTGGTTGCTTGCGAATAGCCTGCACAAGCAAATATATATATAACTCATTACAACTTGCTTCATGTCATTACTCATTACTTCATCTATGCACTTATTTATAACTCTCAAATGTCAGGACATGCTCCTAAGTTTTTTCTTTTTCATTAGGGTCAAGAGGAGCTTGGGAATAGTACGCAGAGTGTTTAGAGGTGTAGTTTAGCCCATCAGACTTCTCTTTTTGTTTGTTTGAGCTGTTAGCCTAGTGGCCTTCGAAGGTGTTATGAATCAAAAGAGGACGCGGGCATACAAACCTGTGCAACGAAGTTGCTGACAACGCGCCCATCATCTAGACACATACGTGGCCCATATGTGTTAAAGATTCGAGCTATACGAACCTGCACAAGACAGCTAGTTGGTTAATCCAGATCCAAATTCCAAACCGCACAAGCATTTTGTTAATCCCTAAACTTTGGTATACTTGTAGCATGAGA
This sequence comes from Sedum album, assembly GCA_006409495.1. Classification (NCBI taxonomy): domain Eukaryota; kingdom Viridiplantae; phylum Streptophyta; class Magnoliopsida; order Saxifragales; family Crassulaceae; genus Sedum; species Sedum album. The sequence continues at coordinate 49,430 of QZGG01001597.1, forward strand.
CAACTTGTGTTTGGATAATGGAAAAGTGAGTAGCAACAATTTTTTCTGTATACTCTAGAGACATAATGCAATTAACTAAAATCTGGAAAAAATAATAATGACGGTACTGGAATTTGAGATGCCGCAATATTAACGAAAGATCTACTTGCCTTGTTAAGAGGGAAAACAATACAGAAATAAAACTGGTTACCTCGACTTCTGCACCTCGATGATAATCCATGGTCAACGTCTCTGCAGTCCGTTTTCCTTCATCATAGCAACTCCTAACTCCTAATATTTGATAAGAAAATCAGTGGTTGCATGTGGCACATAGTCAGGAGATATAAAGAATAATAAAATAAAATCTGACTCACCAATTGGATTCACATGTCCCCAGTAGGTCTCCTTCTGTGGGTGCTCAAGTGGATCACCATAAACTTCACTTGTGCTAGTAAGCAGAAACCTAGCCCCAATTCTTTTAGCAAGGCCCAGCATGTTCAAGGTGCCCATTACATTTGTCTTGTAACTAGTGGAATTAAGAATCTCAAATTTCATTTAGACAACACATATCGAGCACCAGCGTTCAAAAGATCAAGCAGGTGATATTAGATAAATAAACCAAAGATCTTTAAGATAAAGAAAATGGTTTGCATGCCACACTTAGCCATGCCTAGCGCAATCTACCCCTACGGACCCAAAAAAATCTTTCCCACAAGCGAAATCGTCAAACATAATGCCTGTTTTACTGAAGTAGGACACCTAAAAATGGATTGGTATTTCAAAAAAATCAAGTGGGAATATGAGATCTTTCGTCCTAAGAAAAGGTGTCTGCAATCATAACCCGAAGCGCCTACTAAATATTACCTTTGAGGATCACAATCCAACAAATCTACTTAAAGTTTGCTCTAGATTGCCACATGCCAGACAGCACACACTATTCATCTACTCTAGCTAGGCATATCATTTCACGCAAAAAACTGAAAACCAAAAATAAATGATACAACAAAAAATCAACATTAAAAAGGATATGATCGTCTTGACGGGATTAAACTTGTAATGCACAGGCGACGCAGGACAAGCAAGGTGATAGATCTGATCAACTTCCAACAAAATCGGCTCCACAACATCATGCCTAATAAGCTCAAACCTAGGATTCCCAAAATGATGCATAACATTCTCCTTCCTCCCAGTAAAAAAATTATCAATCACAATAACATCATCACCTCTAGCCATCAACCTATCACCAAATGACTCCCAACAAATCCCGCTCCACCAGTCACCACAATCCTCATCCTCCTCCTCCCAATCCCAACCGGCACCCTACCCAATCCATGACCATAAACACCACTAACACTCCCATCTCCGCGAATCCGATCTGGACTCCAGATCCCAATGCTGGATTTGGCGCCGGAGTCGGAAGTGGATAAACGGGATAAGGTTGGTTGAATGACGAAGAAAGTAGAGCCGATTAAAACACCAACGAGGATGAAGAGGAGACGTTGCTCGCGGAGGAGGTAGTTGATGGATTTAGGAAGAGATGATCTGGAGTGTTTGAGCGGTTTGGGTGAGTAGATATGTGAGTTTGAAACTGGAATGGTTTCATCGTCGCGTCTGGTTCCGCCGGATTGTTTGTGTAGTTGTTTCATCGTTGATTGATTGGTGGTTTGGTTTGATTAGGGCTACGTTTGGATCAGCGATTCAGCAAAATGGTTTCCGATTTCTGCATTTTAGATCTGCGATTTGGCGGTCGTGTTTGCCAGACGAGATGGAGATCGGCAGCGAATGTTGGGCCCAGCCCACGTAATTGATAATTATGTTTAAAATTAGTGAATTTTAGATTTGAGGTTAAGTTCTAATAATATATTTAGTTTCAGTCAGATACTAAGACAATATATTAACAATTGATTTGATTAATCTAACGGTTGAGATTAAAAGCAAATATTAATTAATTTTAATGGATTAGCGAAAAACACAGGGTGGCTGATGATTGACTATTATTAATATCATGAAAAAAAAAATTAATAGTTGAGATGGTGTCATACAATCTTACCAAAAATATGCATGTCCATTGTAATTGAGATGAGAAGTGGGACTGACATGCATGCCATTTATTGTGCAAGTTCATGCCCACAAAGTTATTTTGTGTTATTTTTGTTTGTCAGATGGAATCAAACATGTTCCAATGTGAGTTACAGTGTTTGATGAGGACTTGCTTTTATTAATTATTGCATGTCTTTGCAGCTTGTACAAACTTATTAGAGATATCTAGATGAGATCTCTTGTGTTCTATGAGTAACTATATACATCTGGTTTAGTTGTAGCTGGAAGTCTTGTCTGGTTTCAGGGCCACAAATCACTTTCTTAAACCCCAGTTGACGGTAAAGGGCGTCTTGAGACTTTGTAAGCTGACATCGAGTCTTAAAAGAAGGAAAACAGAGGGGTTCATGGAAGACTAAGGAGCAGATCTACACAAATCACACGACAATTGACATTCATTCCATGTCAGTACAAAATTTTGAACCATTTTGGAGTCAATAGTATGAAGAAAAATGCTAGTATCAAAACACTTAAGTCTTAACCTCACATATTATATAATGTATGACGAATACATGCATACTTTCTTGATATTACTAACTTGTAACTGGGTGCCATGTATACCTGCGATCCTGATGTTTTGAAAAAAGACCGATACCGTACCAATATGGAATTTCTTGGAATATAAGGCACAAGGAGCTACGTGTTCATATGTTGTAGGTAATCAACAATAACGTGGGAGAAGTTTTTCAAGATACATCCATCTTCATTCATTTTGGATGTTTACATTTTGACTTGACCTCCAAATAATGTCAAACAATTAACCAGATGGATACAAATTAACACACTGCTAGAGACGTACGTTAGATGGTGCCCGCAGCTGCAAGTTGTATCCTCCATCGAATTATCCTACCCAGCAAATCTTAAAGGAACAAGACTCTCTAAACCGCTTATGTTAAAAGTCAACGATTCATTAATCATTTATCCATCCATTGTGCTGAATATATGAGATCATACGAATATAACATCCGTTTTAAAATGACATATATATTTTTAAAATAAAATAATTAAATTTATGTCGTTGCATAAAAATAAGCTATCATCTATGGTTTTAGGAAATGTTTAATTGTTTGTATACACTAATAACAGCAAGCAATGTTGCATTTAATTTCATGACTTCATACCACATAACATCGCAGTTGCACTATGATCACTCACATGCATGTTCTTATTATTGAAGTTCTTACGACTTGTACATGATATTTGACATTTATCCTATGATAAAATGAAACCCAAAAAAGCCGTTCTCAATTATCAATCAATTACCTCATAAATAACATGCATTCCTTTTCTTCGTAACAAAGAAAATGAAGTCCAACATGGTAGTTATTCATATTCAGTTTAATCGTCATCGTGATTGACCCTTACATGTTTTCAAAATTATAGTACAATTTTTAATAACACTGAATAATATTATAAATTCCTGCTATACTTTCAAGCATTTGAATAAATTTTCAACGGATCAAAGTTTTTCCTGAATAATTCAAACCAAAAAGTACTCTAAAACGAGAAAGAATTATTCATACCTGTGTGGCTGTGTCCTCTGAAGACTAGCGGATTAATTCTCCGCTTAAGCCTAAACCCCAGAGCTAATCAGTCAATCACACAATCATCTAAACGCGGATCATATTTGAGTTTTATTATATTCAACTCTTTCACGCTAAACCACTACAGTATTTCCTTTGGTCTATAAATCTCCACTCCCCCACATCCTAAATTCAAATCTTAAACCTCATCTCCCTCTCCTGTCTTTCCTCTTACATAAGATTTCAAAAAAGAGCAATATATCTAATATAAGCCACCAAAACCAACATAGCGATCATAAATCACTCAACAAGAAGAGCAGTCATAAAATGACCAAGAAAAGTATGAAAAACTTACTACTAACCTTCAAATCCAAGACATCACCCTGTCACTCGTCCATAACCGGGGATACCTCTCTAGCATCCACTCCACGACGCAACACCCAGTCCATGATTGAGCGAAGCATTTCCAAAGCCGAAATTATGGTGAACAAGTGGAACCCGGATACCTCAGGGTATGCCCAAGTCACCTCCCTCTTCCATGAAAGTCGCCAAGAAGCCATGGACTTCATCAAGTGCGTGTTCAATCTACAAAAATCCATGCATTTGATCGGCCATGATGATCCCTTTGGCAACTTGGAACGTGCGCAAAACCTAATGCAGATTGCCATGAAAAGGCTACAGAAAGAGTTTTACCAAATCCTCTCCACAAACAGAGCTCATCTCGATCCTGAATCCGTCTCAGCTTGCTCATCAAGAACCTCTTCCACATCCAGCATTTCAGAATACGATGAAAATACTACTGAAGACGAGATGCTACCTTCTGCCATTATGGAGATGGAGCAAGTCTCCCTCCTAGCAATGGACAACCTCCGAAGCATCGCTGACTGTATGATCTCATCTGGCTACGGAAAGGAGTGCACCAAAATTTACACAATCATCCGCAAGTCAATTATTGACGAAGGCTTGTACAAATTAGGCATCGAAAAAATCAGTCAAAACCTCTTCAACAAACTCAACTGGGAATCTCAAGACCTCAAAATCCAGCAATGGCTACGCGCTACAAGAATCGCACTAAAGACTCTTTTTGCAGGCGAACGGATTCTCTGCGATCACGTTTTCGATTCCTCCGATGCCATCCGCGAATCCTGCTTCGCAGAGATTTCCAGAGACAGCGCTCATCTCCTCTTCGCGTTTCCCGAAATCGTCGCCAAGAGTAAAAAATATCCAGAAAAGATGCTTCGCGTCCTCGATATGTACACCGCCATATCTGACCTCCGGAGCGAAATCGAAGTCACCTTCTCATCCGATTCAATTTCCTCCGTCCGCTTACAGGCGACGAATTCGCTCCCAAAACTCGCTGAAGCGGTCAGATCGATGCTTCTAGACTTCGAATCGGCGGTTCAGAGAGACTCGTCGAAAGCAACCGTCGCTGGCGGTGGCGTCGATTCACTCACGATCTACACGATGAACAATCTCTCCTGCTTATCCGATTACGCAACCGTCGTGAACGAGATTCTCTCGAATCATCCTCTACCATTCAGATCTCCATCTCCAGATCCGAATCTCGAGTCACTGAGCCCCAACGGCGACGCTCCGTTGTCCCGAATAGCGGTTCACGTAGCGTGGCTGATCCTCTTCATCTTCTGCAAGCTCGAAGAGCGATCGAACCACTACAAAGACGTCTCAACATCGAATCTCTTCCTCGCCAACAATCACCAACACGTCGTCTCCACCGTCCGCAGATCGAATCTGAAATTCATCCTCGGCGAGAGATGGATCGAAAAACAGGAGGAGAAAATCGACCACTTCATCAGAAACTACTGCACGGAGGCCTGGGGCAGAGTTTCCGACTCAGTGCCTGAAAACACGGCGGCGATATCGGCGTCGGAGGCGAAAGAGAGGTTTAGAAAATTCAATGCGAGATTTGAGGAGGCGTACAAGAAGCAGAGCGCGTGCGTCGTAGTGGATCAAAAACTACGAGACGATATAAAAGTTCGCGTGGCGGGAAAAATCGTTCCGAATATCGCGATTTTTTCAAATTGCATAAGTGCAGAGTTGGAGGTGGTGCTAGGGAAAGGGAAGGGAGTTTGAGTTTGGTGGTCAGGTTCACGCCTGAGGATGTTACTAGTTATTTATCGGATTTATATTTTGACGACGGAGAGTCCGAGAGTGGCTCGTCGTTATCATTTCCTTCGCCGTCGCCTTCGCTGTCACTATAGATTTAGTTTGAAGTTATAGTAGTGTCAAATAGAAGTGAAGCTAAAGTAGAACATGATACAGACTATAATTTCCGAGCGTAGGAATCAAGTAGAATTGGAAAGTGCATACAAGATTGAATTATTATGCTTTGGACTGGTTCTCCGGAAGATCAACTAGAACATATCAAAGCTTGTAGTTGTAGCACTTTAGGGGTGTGACCCTAACGAGGCTCGTTGAGATTTTGGATGTAATATCATATGACCTCCGCATGACCTCACTGGAAAAGCTTTTAAAAATGACTTTAAATCGTTGATAAGTATGGTTTCTTTTACGATCTTACACTTTCGTATAAATCACACTCATGTGTATGATTTGACTTTGTGGAATATCATATTAAATTGCTTCATTTTGTAAGTCGGAGTACATCAATTAATGGATTCAGATCCAATACCGCACTGCTATTTGCTGTGAGTATCAAAACGACGTCGTTTATGATATTATTTATTATAACTCTATGTAGTTTTGAATGAACTCTTTATCAAAGTTACGTAGTTTTGACTTACAGTAAATATATCTGATTATCTCCCTATTAAGAATGCCGGAGTACCATTTGACGGTTTCTCTCAAACCGTCGCCTCCCTCTCAACCGTCTGACGAACCGCGATGTTTGTTCTCACAATTTCTCTTCGCAATCAAATTGCACAGATTATGTAAGTTATACCTCTATATAATTTGCAAGGCATACCGCAAAAGCGTGAATTTTTACTCTCTTCTCTGATTTTGCATAGGCAGATATGTGTATCAGGTGTCAACAAACCTAATCAAATGCAATCTTGAAATGAAATCAAAATAAGGACTGGGATTAATGATGGTCCTTATTCAACAAGACAAAATAGCAGCTATTGACGATGAACATGTCCCTTTCAACATATAACTGTTGCAAGGCATGATGCGTAGAATACTCGAAACTTCATGCTTTGACCAAGTAACAAACACGTGAAGTCGTAGTTTTTCAAGGTTTCAACCCTAGTAACTTGATTTCAGATGTCGTCTGACCTGGAAGATTTAACCAAATAGTCACCATTGCATGACCACTGACCGTTATGTACAAACAATATGTGAAAATAAGAGATTTGTTTGTGAAACCGGTTAGAGACGCTTCACACAGTCACGTCTGCATTAACATTTCAAAGTTACTCCATTTTTGAATCAGTAGCTTTGTCAATCTAGTGGTCTGTTTCTGTCAAACAGTATATGAATCTAATTAAACCAATCCGGATTCCATTCATGAGAATAAGGGTTTCTTGGGCAAGTTATAGGAGACTAATATATTAATAATTGTCTTGATAATGAAATTGTTCATTTCTTGACTAATTTTTTTACAACAGTGTAGTACGTAAGTTTGGAATCCGGATCCAGTGCAGCGCAGCAATTTGCTACGAGCATCAAAACGGAGTCATTTTGACATTGCTTACTATAATACTACATAGTTTTGTATGAACATTTTACCAAAACTACGTAATTTTGAATGGTTATAAATTACTATTACAACACTGGATCTAATTACGTAAATTTGTAAGTGCAATAAGCACCAAGTCTAATGTTTTTATTATATAATCTCCAGAAAGTTCACTTTTATAGATACTTCCTTTTACAAAAATCAACATTTAAGAAAGCGAAAAGAGTCAAAAAGTTAAGAATTGATTAATCTCAATTCTCAAGCAGGTGTGATAGCAAAAATAATAAGAACAATGTTTATTAGGGCATGAAGAGTAGTAGTCTCATCATAGTTGTCATCGTGCTATAATTGAAAACATTCGCCTCAAGATGCACTTTATAACGTTTAAGAAAGAATTATAATAATGAGGTAAGAATCATGTAAGACATTAATTTATCATTAGACAGAGGGACAAAATTTAAGCCGTTGATTTGATTAATCTAAAGGTTGAGATTAAAGCTAGTTTTTATTAAAGTTGACAATTAGATTTGCGAAAAACACGAGACGGTTGGATTTAGAATTTTTACTTTTAATTTAATCCGTTGGATAATTAGAAATCAACGGTTGCAACTCTTTATAAAGATATCAATAGGTTGCTCATCGGTCTTGATCGGCTCCATCTTGATTTCACCTTCTAAAACCTTCTCTCTGATGAAGTGATAGTAAACCTCCACATATTTGGTTAGTGCTTGAAACACGAGATTCTCAGCAAGTCTTCTACTTATCACAATGATGCTCTGCATTATGCTTTGGTGGTAGATAATGACGCCTTTGGTTGTCTTCTACTACACCAAGATATTGATGTTGAGCCCCTGTGGAACAAATACCCACTTGTTGACCACCTTATATAATAGTCTCTAGCACGATCATCATCATTGTAGCCAACTACGTTATCTTCTACTCCTTTCTTGTACAAGAGACCGTAATTTGTAGTTCCCTTTACATACCTCAGTATTCTTCGTATTGTTTCAAGATGAGGCTTCTTGAATTAGACATGAATCGGCTGACCACTCCTTCCATAAATGATATGTTCGGCCTTGTTAGTGTCAGATTAATAGCACAAGGAGTAGCGGCCTAGCGGTCAGCCACTCGGTCTCTAGTCTCAGAGGTCGGCGGTTCAAGCCCTCCTGAGTGCATATCCGCCTTGAGTATGGGGTTTGTCCATTCCTTGAGCGATGAAGTAGTGATAATTTTTTTTAAAAAAAATAGTGTCAGATTAATAAGGCTGCCAACTGTTGACGATACATATGATTTTGAATTTTTTCCTTTATCAGCGCAATGCTTCTCATTAGCCTCCAAAGAGGTGGATATTGACTTGCTCTCATGCTTAATTAATTAACAAGTCTTTCACATACTTCTCCTGACACACAAATATTTCTTTTTCACTTCTCTCCACCTCAAATAAATAAGTGATTTAACTCTCCAAACTTCTTCATCTGAAATCTTACACACAAATTTCTTCTTGTTTGACCAATCTCTTCAAGATCGATAAAAGCTAAAGGCTAATTGATTCACCATAAGTTTGAGAAAGCTTGGAAAGAAAGAGATGGTTTTAAAATTTTGTTGGATATAAACGTGATATAAATAAGAAAAAATGAAACAAAAATGATAAGGTCCTGATACTATATTGTGGTTTGTATTTGTCATACTCATACATGCGTAGCCAATAGATATATAAATACAAGGCTTAGAGTAAAAAATTAGGAGGATAATTAAATATTGAGAGACGGTAGGATATGATCTCAACCATTAACTTTTAATCATCCACCAGATGAAATTCAAAATAAAAACCTCCAAATTCAACCACCCCGTATTTTTTACAAATACAACTGCCAACTTAATAAAAACTAATTTTAATCTCAACCATTAAATTAAGGGTTTTTTTGTCGAAAACCACCATCTCAATAGCTCAATTTAAACGAAACCACCCCTTCAATTTGTTTTTGAGATAACCACCAATCAAGTCCAAAATCGTTAAATACTGACACCCTTTGTCAGTTCCGGCGTCTTTTGCTGGAAAATTGGTCGTTCACTAAATTGACCATGGTTTAAATCGAAATTATTCAATGATATACTTATCAAATAATACAATTAACCTTAATATGACTTTATTCTTGTTCAACCGTGCATGAATATTCATAAATCAAACCTTAATCTATCACTACAAATTCAACAAATCAAAAGATTTCTCAACATCAATCTTTGATTGATTTTATTTTGGGTTATGATGTTATTAGATTAATTTTTTGAAAATTAGTTTTAAAGCATAGTCAACAAACATTTTTTCGGCAAAAGACGCCGGAACCGGCGATGGGGTGTCAAGATTTAACGATTTTGGAATTGATGGATGGTTATCTTAAAAAATTAAAGGAATTGTTTCGTTAAAATTGAGCTACTGGAAGGGTGGTTTTTGGTAAAAATCTTAGATTAATCAAATCAAAACTGTTCATCTTCTCTCTTATGATAAATTAATGTCATACATATCCTTACCCACAAGGCATGTGTCAAATATAGGTATGATAAATGTAAATGAAGATGAAAACAATGAACTAATATAACAATCCAACAATGTATTTAACAAGTGGATAATCCACTTTGTTTCACAAACATTTACAATACATCCTTCAATATCACATTCAAAATCTTAGCCATAATCTTGTCATTGCTGGGTCCAATCAAACTTATTTAGAGCTTGAAAATACCAAAATGAAGCAAATATACTCCAGTACATAATGTACTTTCTGACTTATGTATATGATCAAGGTTC
>QZGG01001598.1:0-59578 GCA_006409495.1 Sedum album
TGTTGTAATATTCTCTCTACTTCATTTTTAATCGTAAATCTTATCACTAGAATCTTCTTCAATTAGTCTTTGTCTTTGTTTACCCACTAAGCTTAATTTACTTTATAATAAAGTGATTCTCATATTAATGTCTTCTTTTATCGTATTGTTTTGTTAACCAGCATGATGTCTTATCTTACATTGTTGGAATTTTTTTGTCTTTGATCACTTATCCCTGTGCATTAATCATTTAGAGAGGGAAAACCCTTCGACAAATACTTGAAGACACACATCAATCTCTCTCTAAAAGATCAAATTTTATGCAAATCGGTAAGTGTCTCATTTAACCTAAGTGTGCAGTTTTTTACAACTGCTCTCAATATCATCCACGCTAATCAATTCGCATCAAAAAGAGGTTCGATCAGTTGTGTCCTTCCAATGCATACATATGCATTGTCAACATCGTGCATCATCCGGTACTTTATACATATTTTTCCAGTGATTCCACCATGTGATGTGTGGGGATGTGTCACTATGCTCATCTCCAGCATAACTCCAGTCTGTCCTAGCATATTCATGCATGGCCTCATATGACAATAAAAGAGATCAAAATGTGTAGAATTTGTCGATAGCTTATTGGACACTGTCATCATATACATATATATATAGGGGTTGTATCATGTGGAACCCCCACCTTTTCATGGATCCATGGATCCCCCTTTGCATCCGTTGATTGCATTTACTGTTTGCATTTTGGACGCACCAGATTGTGCCAGCGCATTAATGAGCATGTGCAACTCACGTGTGCATTTGTCATGTGCAACTCACGTGTGCATTTCAAAAATGCAAACACATGGCACAATCTGGTGCATCCAAAATGCAAGCAGTAAATGCAATCAACGGATGCAAAGGGGGATTCATGGATCCATGAAAAGGTGGGGGTTCCACATGATACTTTCCCTATATATATATTGTCCCAACGTCTTCCATTTTATTAGAAGCTTTTTATTTTCAAACATTTTTAGTAATATATCAGTGTCTTATACTATATAGTAGCATATTTAAACCATATCATTATAGTTTTTCTTCCATTTTTTTTCCATACAAACAGTCGTTTTTAAACTTCTAGGATTATTTAAATCAAAATGAGATTGATGAAAGAGCTAAAGGTGTCAATCACAAAAGTAATTAAATGCGATAAAAGTACATGCTGCCGATGATGTTTTTCACACGAACACACAATTCTACCACTGTAGAGAATGGAACAAAAGATCCTCATCTGCATATCTCTTGTGGACATAGTTCTCGCAGCAGCTATTAGTAGTACAATTGGCTGGTTGTGTACCAGGGTAAGTATGCAAAACGAAGCGTTTTGGACACATTATTTTCCATGTTGGAAATGGAGATCTATTTTTAGTGAAAGGTCAAGAATGACACATTATTATTTGTTAGACGGCGAGATGCAATCTCGATCGTCCATTATTAAGAATCTAACGGATGAGATGTAAAGAAAAATAAACCGTCAAATATAACCGCCTGTACATTTTGCAAACTCAACCACCCTATGTAATCAAAAAATAAATTTCAATCCGTGATTAATCAAAATCAACAGATGAGATTATGTCCTTAATCTCACATGAATTTGATGTCCTCTTAATCTAACTCTATATTTTTATATATACATGTATACTCCATGACTTAATAATTAATAGTAGTGTAGTTAAAAAGACACGCACATATGCTGCTGATCAGAGAGACAGAGACAGCAGAGCAGTATCATCATCAACTGGCAACCAACAACAAGCTGCAATCAGCTAACCTTTCTATCACTGAAACTTATGAAGATGATATTGAAAATTAACTTAATTGGTAGCATGGTGATGAGAGAAGGTAGGGCTTCTTTTAAAATGTAATACTATAGTATGTCTGAATAGAGTGAGATGTTATGAGCTTCCGCAGTGGGATGAATTGTAATTAACCTTATACAATATTACTTTGATGACATATTGCAATGAAACTAAGCACCATTGTTTGGCTTAAATTTATTAAGGAATATCCCAGTCCTAAACCAAGTCATGTATTTGTTTCATATTAATTTGAGTAACGTTTTTTGTTTGAGGAAGACGAATCCGTGAGTGAATGTACTTATGTGATTAAATATGCATCTAACCTCTACTTCGCTTCTAAATATGAAATGTGCCAGGGAGAGTAAACAGACTGCACCACAAACGTACACATGGAATTACAAGAGTTACCAAATTGAAGGCAAGAAGCTTTACCAAAGACGATGGCTTCCATTTATCTCAACGGCCATGTTTTCCCACAGCTTTCTTGAACTTCTAGCACTGTTATATAGATCTGCTTCAAAAACCCTAGGAACTAGAGATAAATGAAGATATCACCGGCCCATTGACACCCAGCAGAAAAGAAGTTCAAGAAAGCTGTGGAAGAGCATGACGAGGATCAGATCGATCAGTTTCAAATAAACGAGCTAGCTGAGCTTGTTCTAACTTCTAACTAGGAGCTGGATGTGTAGAGAGAAGATAGTTTAAAGAGATAGATGGACCACACTAAGGGCTGACAAACAGGTTTAAATGCATACGTATGTAGTTAGAGAGGAGGCGGATCACGATCTAGTTGCTAGAAATTAGTATTACTCAAGTTTCTGAAAATTAAGATGAGAGAATCCAAGGCAGGCTTCAACGCACGTACGTACTCCATCGATGGCCATTCATCATTTTTAAGAAAGTGATTTTCAATTTCAATCAAATGATGAATTTTTAAAATCAAATTCAACTATAAATTTGTCCCACCCTCTTACACAATAACATTATTCCCTCTTATGTCAATTAATGAAATGAGTGTTATTACAATAACATTATTACTATAGTATGTCAAATTTCAAGCTGTTTGTATAGATACTCTAATTTCAAATTTCATCAAGTTCATTGTAATTGTATTGTGACACTAGTTTTCCTAGTTGTTACCAAAAGCAATACAGTGTCATATAATGAAACTGACATACATCATTCTCAAAACTTGATAACTTGCCATGCTGAAAATAACTTCATTACGTATGATGCAAAAAGAGAGCCTCCCCGAACTATCTTTTATATCGAAACTCGAAAATAAGTTGACTGCCTTGTCAGTGTTGTCCTGATTCTCCACTGGTCAACCTGCTTTGCCTCTGTGAACCAAATTGCATAAGTACTGAGCATTAGCTGGTCCGGTGCTTTGAACCATTTTCCAAAATGCCGTGCCTTCTGTTAACAAATTCTCTGGGCTATCATACTCTTGAACCTGAAGTGATTTTAATAACATCCATTAATAAACTGACATACGGATTAAGACAAGGCGAAAAGAATCAAAAGTCTGTTGGAATTAATGAGACATACCTGACCAGCATTCAGCAGAAGGATTCTATCGCAATCTATGACAGTGTTTAATCTGTGAGCAATAATGAGCATAGTGCTTGATTTGAATTCATCACGAATTGTTTTCTGAATGAGAGCATCTGTTTTAAGGTCTACAGACGCTGTTGCTTCATCAACAACTATGATCTTTGATCTGTGAAGTAACGCTCGTGCAAGGCTTATTAGTTGCCTTTGTCCAACACTAAAGTTCTCTCCACCTTCCATTACCTTCAAAAGAAGAAATATAAATAAAGATAACTATGATTTGGGGTTCTCGTCGATAATGCAAGTGTTAAAGACATACCTTGGCATCGAGCCCACAAGAAATATCCATGATGGAATTCTTTACATGAGCTCTCTCTAAAGCATACCAAAGATCAGTATCACTGTGTGCCCAACGGATCGAGGTTGAAGCGAATAGTTCCTAAATCATACGAGACGGCATTAAACAGTTTGGCATAACTTTGCTGATAAATAAATATTCCTTCATTAATAGCAGAACTAAACCATGCTGGAATGAACATAGTGGATATAACAAATAAATTAAGAGTAAACTATCACAAAGACCTGAAACTACTTGTATTTTGATTTTTCAATTTCGTTACCTGAGAAAAGGATCGGTGACTGTGGTATAATACTGAGAAACTGGCGCAGGTCAGCTAAGCCGTACTTGGCCACATCATAACCATCGATCAAAATTCTCCCCTTTTCAAGTTCAACCAGTCGAAACAATGCATTTAGCATGCTAGATTTTCCGGCACCAGTTCTTCCAACTATTCCAATCTTTTCCCCGGGAGAAACTTTAAATGATAATCCTTGCAACACAGAAGGAAGTCCAGGTCTATAGCGCAGTAACACATCCTCGAATTCTATGGACCCTGCAAATGGCCAACCAATAGGAGGCCGATTGCATTCGATTATACTTGGAGCCTCAGAAGGAAGATCAATATATGTACCAACACGTTCCACAGCGTTCAAACTATTTTCAGCCCTACTCATTTCCCTTAGGACACCACTCATCAAATTTGTGATGTTTAAGGTGTAGCTGAGCAGAAGACCCATTGTAGATGCAAAAGCTGCCTGGTTTACAGCACTCCCCCTCTGCATGACAGCAAAGGTTGCTGTGAACCAAATCATTGCACCGCCTAGTACCTCCATTCTTATGGTGCGCCACCGGTTGGCACTAGTGCTTGCAAGGCCAAAACGTATATTATTATCCATAAAGTTCCCAATGACATGGGTCATTCGGTCATATGCTTGGTATGCACGAATACTAGATGATCCATTTAAGGCTTCTCCAAATTGTGCATAAATTGGAGACATGGAAACAGAGTCCAAACGTTTTAATTCTCGTGATGTACTCTGAAAAGCACAAGGCAATTTTTAACCAAAACAAAGTATATGAACTGGCAGTACCCGACAGTGGTGATTGCAGTAAATCATGGACAACTCAAGGTTATTCTCTAAGTAGCAAAAATGATTAGCTAATAGCATCAGAACACGAAAAAGGGTTGCACAACCAACATGGAATAATTAGGGGAGGGAAATGTACCTGGTAGTAGATGAAGGCGACATAGAATAAGACCAGAATTGGCATTATAGCCCACAACGAGAGTATGCTCAGAATACCGATTAACACAAAAATGGAAAGAAGCTGTATCGAAAGGCTTAGAAACATATTTGTTCGACTGGCAACATTTCGATCAACATCCCCTATATCCTTGGCAAACCTATTTATTAATCGTCCACAAGGGTTGGTGTGAAAAAATAGCATAGGTGCTCTCAAAATAGAACAGAGCATCGAGTCATGCAATCTTCTTGATGCAGATAAACTTATAAAGATCAACCAATAAGAGCAGGCCAAAGTCACCACCACCTGAATAAATCAATACAGAATTATTAATGTATTTCTTACACATTTTTGAAAGAAGAAGGTAACAGGGAGATACAAACGATTGCAAACCTGGCCAAGAGACAAAAGAGAGTAAATCAGAATATAAAATTGAGGTTTGTATGCAGTTGCAGAGCTATCCTTTGTCCAAGTACTCAACCATGAGCCACTTGAAACTCGAAGTACTTCAATGAACACATAGCATGTAAGAAGCACACCAACAGCCCATGCACCTCCTAGAGCGTTTTTATATCTGCACTAAAATGGAAGCCAAAAGGTATGGTGACTTATTGGATCTGATAATCTTCCCCATCAGAAAGAGAAACATATCAAACAAGAAAAAAGTTATCTCATCTGAAACTTGACTTATGCTTAAAACCGTCTTACACCCCTTCTAGGTTCCCGCAACATATAAATAGCACACAAAATGTGGGTATTTCAACCCTCCCAACTTTCTAATCCACTTATTTTTGTTATTTGTATAATATTTCTGGTAAACAGAAACCAGACACATCTTGGCTCTGAATAAGTTATTCCTATGCTATTTTACTATTTTGATTTGTCATTTCTGAACTCTAGAACATGAGATACAGATTTGAGATTTCATTTCTATGATATATGGTGTGAGGTAATAGGAGTTTGAAATGCTTAAGGAAACAAACTTGGTAAATAAAGCCATTACCTTTTTAAAACCTTCCAACTGACGACCCCTGTTTCCCGTTCTTCTTCTTTTATAAGAACAGATATGCCTGTTTTTTGTTTATTTCCTCTGTTTGCATCGAGTAATAGTTCATGATCCAACGAAAAGGCAGCTTCTTCCGAAGTTTCACCATCAATAATCATACCAGGAATGTCGGAAGTTTCCATCTTTCCAGCATTTTCCATAAGTTCTTTGAACAGTGTTCCGACCTTCAAGAGTTGTTCAAATGTTCCTTCCTCCGCAATCATACCTTTGTTCATTACAATAATTTTATCTACCAGAGGTAGAAAATGTAGTTGGTTTGTAACAAGCACTCTAGTTTTTCCTACTAGCTCTTCCTTTATGCACTTGTGAAAAACCTGAGAGATATCATTGCTCATTGAGTTTTTAAAATTAATGAGATGACCTCACATTAGTTATTTTGTTTGGCCAACAGAAGAAAAATAAGAGTAATCGCCACTTAATGGAAAGTCTATAGGTAATGGAAAGTAGACTTAACACCATAGAAATCACAAAACAAATTTAATAGCATGTTTCATAATAGCAGATTATAAAATGATATCAAATCGATCATGCTAAATATTGGCAAAACTAAAATAATAGCAAAACCAACAACTGTAAGAAGTTGCAATTAACTAAATACCTGTCGCCCAACATGAGCATCAAGAGCGCTCAGTGGATCATCAAACATGTAAACATCAGAATCCGAGTACGCAGCTCTTGCCATAGACACTCTTTGCTTTTGACCACCACTAATATTTACCCCTCTTTCACCTATCTCCGTCAGATCATATCCCTGAAATCATTGATAGTTAATATATAAAGCTGCATAAAAGACATTGATTTGTGTTACATGACTAGAAACTAAAAGGATGTTAAGTCCACTTAACAGGAAGTAATTCAAGGTCAGCTTGTAATTCAGTCACATGTATTGATTTCCAGTAACGTGCTGCATCAAACTTAGATCCAAATATTATATTTTCCTGAACCTGATCATAAAAGTAGAAATATATGTTAAGTCCAGTCTTAATGCGTATATAAGTTTGATTCATCACATACAACAATTTTGAAACTCACGGTAGCATTGAAAATCCATGAAATTTGTGGGACATATGCAACTCTTCCTCTGATAGCAACACTATTGCCTGTCAGAGATGGCAGCTCCCCCAACATTGCTGATATAAGAGATGTCTTCCCCTCTCCGGTACCACCAACAATAGCGACTAAGCTTCCTACCGGTATGTCAATATTTATGTTCCTTAAAGTGGGAGTCCCGGACTGGAAAAGAAATCATTAGAAGGTTCTGCTAGTAACTGATGACTTTGCACTTCTAAACACAAAGTATTGAACATTTGACTCTCAGTTACCAATAACCAAATTAAAAATCAGAGACACATTCTTGCGAGTAGAACAAGTAAACTTTTGATATCATGATTATATTACCTTCAGATCCCACGAAAAGTATCCATTTCTTATTGAGATAGCTGGACCATGCTTCTCAATTGCTAGATTTTCTGTTAGTAACCGCTCATCACTTGACAAAAACTCCTCTATGCGGGATAAAGATATACTAGCATTTACAATCTGCAAACATGGAGTAGTTATGAGGCACGTACACACAAAATTCTAAAAACACCTGAAAGCTCAAACATAAAAACTGAATCTAAATAAAAAATATAACAAGGCTTAATATAACTAAGCCGAGAGATAAACCTGCACGACTGCATTAGGCAGCGAAGACAAAGGGAAGCGTAGCATTGTAAACAACGAAAGAGATGTGAATGCTCTAGCAGCTGTTAAATCGCCTCCAAGAATCGTAAACATTCCAAAGGAAACTACTGTCACACAAACTGGGACACTATTTAGTAGAAAGCTGTTAAGCTGCAGCAGAAATGTGAAAGTCAGATATTTTAGACTACAGAGCACAAACTAAAAGTTGAGATTGGAAAGACAAATGATGTACTAGCCAAAACGGAAAGACAAAAAATTAAGTTTCAGATCCAGAGAAGGTTGAGATAGAAAATAATTACTTAAACTAAAAGAGATCAAGGTAGTTTGTGGAACAGCTAGAGTTTTTGTTTGCAAAATCGTAAGAGTGTTGATGTCATGAATAATATGTATAATAAATATTTAGTTTGTACATGGTTCTACTGACGGAAGGGTTGTTTATGTAAATGCTCCAAAGCTCTCAATAGGGAGCTCCATTTTGTACTTAAGCATGAGGTTACCAATCTAATCTTATTTTAAACTCGTCAGGCTTCTTTGCTTCTAATTTTCCAGCCGCAGAGCCCTAAACTATTCCTCTAAAACCAAGTTACTTTCCAATCAACCAACATCCTCATGCATGTATCCAAAAGGTTTTGAATACTGATGCATCGTTCTTTCATCAAAAGATCATTTGCAAAGATTATGATAAGCACTAACGAAAGTTGGTCTCGTTTCCATAGCAACAAAGTAAAACGATGAAAACAAAAGAGAAGGGAAGGGAAGGAAAGATCTGGCAATAGATATCAAAGTAATATATATTTTGGCTAATAAATTGTCTTACAGCTGAAAGCAGTTGGGATCGCAGAAACCATGATAACTCTTCTTTGCGTGCTCTTTGAATTTTATTTTGAAAACTATTTTCCCACACATGGCACCTGAAACATCAAAAACAGGCCAAGATTAGTAGCTCAATTACTCGTATGTACTAGTAATAGGAATATCAAGTAGGTGTTTTTCTCTATGCATCCCTAAAGTTCAATTATTAAACAGAGTTTTGCATATTACGAAATACACACTTAAGGTGTTCGTATTTTGAAAACTCACTTCACCATGTCCATTGCTACTAAGATCTCATTCATGAGACCTACTCGCTTGTCAGTAAACTGCAATGCTTCTTTCGCCAGTTTGCGCAATCTACGGATCACAAAGGTCTGTCCAGAGTCCAGACCACATATTAACAGAGTAAGAAGAATAAAGGACCGATAAATTTCTTGTGCGCCATGCAGTTTAAACAACTAACACAAGGCCATTAATTTGATAATTTTAGGCTACATCAATAAATAGAAAATTATACAAATTTTGATAAGTTAAAATTATCCAAAAACACATGCAGGAGTACTAATGAGTTGATTGTCTAGGTTCCGGTATTTCTAGAATTAGTGAAAACAGAATCATTCCCAACCAAAAACTCTTATGAAGCAAAGAATTATCCACTCCCTAAGGAATTTATTAAAGAATTAAGCTGAATGCGAACACATGAACATCAGATAACCACTATATAGTCTAAGTAATATAACACTGTGCTGAGATGACATCATATACATCAAAATAACCAAACAGTAAGGTACCTGAACAGGAAACATGAGAACCAACATCAGTGAGCCCAGAACTGATGAAACTCCCAACTGCTGATATAGTAAAACCATTGCCACAATAATTTGAAACGGATCTCCCCAAATACTGTGAAGTTGCTGACATACGGGCTGAACAAAAATTGAAACCAAAGATGTCCAATAGATCATTTTAATATAAAAGACGAAATGTAAAAATTTCTCTAATCTTGAAAATAAGTTAGTATAACATATAGTAAAATTCCAAAAAAATGCTATAATTGATAGCCCTCTTCTAGTTTAAAGAAAAAACAAAACCACATTGTATAAACTAACAAAGATACATAGAGTATCAATAAGCAATTTTTTGGTTTGTCCAACATGGTATCAAGTATCAACTTCAGGTATTGTCATCCTCGCATTTGATACATATACCAAAAACAAATAAAAAAGTTCTCAACGCATTAGATCTAGGATTTCAATTTTTGACACTTCTGTTAAATATTTAGTGTCATATTACTTAGCCAAAATACATACCTGAAGTGCATTAGCGTCTGTTGAAATCATATTCATTATCTTTCCAGATGGGAAATTCTTGTGCGCCTCATGACTTAGTCTCAGTGATTTCCGAAACATAGCAGCAACCTGCAATTGATGTAAAATGTATCACTCAGAAAACTCAAGTTGTGATGTAGATGACCTTCTGCAAAATGGAACCAACTGGAAAGAATGATCACGGAGAATGAAGCTATATTCATGATTAGCTCAAAATGACAAGAAAGAATGCTGCATTTTGAAACCAATGACATTACCAAAGTTGATCGAACTTGGAAACCAACACGATTAACACACTGATAAAACTGGCCCTCGATTAGCAAGAAGAAAACCTGATGGAAATTTCAATTAGGACCGTGAATAGTAAAACATTTTTAAAAAGATAACCATGTTGGATATTATCTTACACTGGATAAGCAAACTTTTTAATGAATATTGCTTATAATGCAGATAAAATGTCGACTTTTTTTAACATTTAGAACGTTTTGAAAAGAGAGGATTGGTGTCTTCTAAGTCTTTTTATAAGGCAAATGCAGAAAGTTTTATCTATCAATAGTATATGAAATAATCATGAACATACCACTGCAGCAAACATTAAAAATGCGTATGCACAACCAATCCATGTCGGTTCGCCTCTTTGCATAGACTGCAAGCCACATAAGAGAATTATAAGCTTTTGTTTTATGGTTAAGAAAAAAGATACGTGCAACACAGAATGCCACAATATTTCCCTATTTCTATACATACATACCAAATCTCTTAGCACGTTACAACAAAATTTAAAACCAAACAGTAACTAGTGTGTTTGATCAAGTGGCTAAAGTATCATGCATGGCTTAAGAAACTAGAATACGATTTGGTGCAAACTGACATTCACACTGTCCGACGGAATAATATTAATGATGCCGATATAACTCATATCTCAACTTGTTTAAACATTCATCTATGTATTATTTATAAGTAACATACAAGTCAAAGTAAGATACGGCCATATTTAGAACAAGTATGGCCAGGTCATTCATGGTTGAATTTTAAACTGGGCACACTTGGTTGATCTTTAAAACGAGTTGTTCCAACCTTATGCCTTTCAGATAATAATGAAGTAATTTTCTTTATCCTTTCCCCCTATAGATAAAAGTTGTGAATTCATTTTCATGAAACTACATTCTGGAACTTAGTTTCTGAAATCTGCAACAATTCTAAGACCATTAGAAACTTGGAAGTGGAGGTTTTGTTTCATATGTATGTACTGGCTTTCAATCTTGACTAACATGTAAAGCTCTGCATCTAGCACACAGTTTATCAGAAACCATATACAGAGAGGTGTGAACTTACGAACTAGATATTGGCAATGACTACAAATACATATGTGGTGGCAATGGAATTTAAAAATGTGATTTGCACGCTGCCCCAATAACTCCCATTTCAGAAAATCATAAACAGACGCCATTGGTCACTTTTCTAAAATATAGGTCCATAAGAAGATATTCAATCATAGTTTTGATTAAGCCAGCTGTCGATGTGTATTATAAGCTTAACAATTAGAAGAAAAAAAGACACTCGAATTAATTAGCTTACCTGCAAAAGGAGGTTTAATAGAATTGGACTAACAAATCGACCAATAGCCTCGCCAAACTGCCAAAAGGTGCAACTCATTGTAGTCATGAACCACGAAAGAGATAATAATATAAATAACTTGTTATAGTATTTTACTGAAGGAATGCATCAAGAAGAAAGTTCTGTCACGAAATCCCTAAGATAACTTCTATGCCAGTCTATGAATGAAAGGTGGGGAGAATATTTAACCATTCTGTATATGGCTAACTATCTGGATCTTTTATGAGGACAAATGTTAAAGTCATGGATTCATTAAGCATAATTATCACCCATGCAGCATGCCTGCACATTATGAGATACAGACATTAAATACTGGAAAATGGAAAAACTGAATACCTTATAGATTCCTCCCAGCCAAAACCTGTCGAAAGTAGCTGAAAGATTACTTGAATGACGAGTCAATAGAGACTATAAATGGTACGAACTAAAATGAATAACAACAATAATAAAACTAAGAACTATAGTATGATGAACTATTTATTCTTTACCTTCTGCCAAGACTACGATTAAGAGCTCTTAAGAGTGATGGTTTAGACCTTTGTGATTCTTCCACCCAACATATTTGAAATCTACAGGTAAACATGCATAGACTTCAAATTGTATTTTCAAATTGCAATTCAGAGGTACTTTTAAAAAAACAAAAAACAAATACTTAAGTTATGGAAGCAAGTTAAATTTTCAAAATCCATGTTAGCATTGTAGTCACCCATGTACTTAAGTATAAATACTTAATCAGATCCCAAGTGTCCTATGAAATACAAATACTTCAGTTAAGAAAGCATAGTAGTCACCAGTGTAAAATTTTCAGAATCCAAGAACAAAAGTTATGAAAGCATGATATGAAACTGACTTTTCACGTAATTTCTCAGTTAGATCCCAAGTGTCCAATTTCCATACGTCATTTTCAGTGATTGGTTGTTTATATCCTTTCCGCATTAGTGGCGTCATCCATTCAAAAAACAACCCTACCAAAAAGCCAAGAGACCAATGTTTAATTACTAGTAAAAGTCTGAGAGAGAAAGTCAGTTGACAAAAAACTCGCAAAGGATGACGCAAAAAACATACAAGAGAGCATGCTAACATGTCTCTCAGGACAAACTTCATCTTCTCCAGTTAGTGCTTCATAAGCATCAGGAGAAACGGTTTGGAATGCAGAGTATCCTGGATATGAATCCAAGTCCGGAAAATGAAAGAGAAGCAGCGTGCCGAACAGGACCTTCATCATAATAAGTATTACAAATGTGACAACTAAATCTTCATCATTTCCATAACTACAAATGTGAAAACTAGATCTTCATCATTTCCATAACTACAAATGTGACAACTAAAAACATTTCATGGCATATCAAATTACCAGTCAATGTTTTTCCAAAATATTCCCCAAGGACTTGATGCTATTAAGAATATGCACAACTAATAAAATCCACAAAAGAGCAAAAAAGTTTACTAGTCGTCTTATACATGTAAAGAAGCCCAACAAAGGATAAATATGCATATCCTCCTCCATTCGAGGATATAGCCAATCCCGGTCATACTACAGGGCACTTATAAAGTCAGAGCAAAGTGCTTGGACTAATAACTCTCAGTTTTGTTGAATCTTTCAAAACTGAACAGTTCAGCTATGCATAGCACAACATTCAGATATGATGCATAACAGACCACATGGATCTTATTAGAAGGTAGAACTGTACCTGGCAGATGACACCGCTAATGTATACGTATAAAACCCCTCTGCGCATAAAGATGACTCGTTAAATTTACCACTGTGACACATCCTCTCTAAAGGTCAATGCAGCAACCAATGAAACACTATAAGGTAAGGTAACAACACAGATATTGAGCATGTATCTGCGCAACTTCAAGGATACACAAATAGCAGGCAAATCATGTTCCAATATAATGATTACTGGCCCTTAATGATTCATAAAACGATGCAAATCATATTGTAGAATCTTCAAACACAAAACAGAAAAAACCATGAAGAACATGTTCACATAGGTTTAAACACACAAGCTTTGGTGGTAAAACTTACCTGTTGTCGTCGTATCTCACAGGCAGAAGGAGATTGATCATTACTGCATCCCCAACCAAAACATATGCAATCCCAAAACGGACAAGCAGCTGGAAGTCAAATATGTATACTTTGATTTCCATTAAAGTCAGAATAGTCATAAAGGCCCAAGCAGTTGATTGAATTAGAAGAGAAACCAACTGCAAAAATGAGAATTTCACATTAGGTCAGTTAGTCAGTACTATTGTTCTGTAACATGGAGTCTAGTAAAAGGGAGATAACATAGTTATGATGTTTTAGTACTATTTTTATAAGTCCCTTACTTTCACAAGTAACTATTTTATTTGTAGGGGAAAGGACACAGGGTGAGATGTGTATGAAATATTTTCTTTGCAAAAAGCCTCCAGACCCACAATGTTACATTTCATATGCAACATGCACACCAATTTAAAACAGGATATCTGTAATGAATTCTCACCTCAAAGGGAGGAAGACCAGGTTTTCCAGCCAGATTATACATCGAAGCATCAGTTAAGATTCTGAAAAGTGGTTCTGATGTCGAGAGACAAGCAAATAATATCATAACATAGTGATATGCTCTTGATGTCAACCGGTACCTGCGGACTTTATGGCTTTTCTGAATTAGCAACATACGGTGAATGCATATGCACATAAGAGCCAAACTAGAAATTGAAACCACAAGAGTGTTGATACAACACGGCTTGTAAGGGCCTAAAGCACTTTCTGCCACATTATCCCAGAACCCACTCGCTACTGGCCGACAATACCAATCAATAGGGTTGAAAGCCATAACTCGACTATCCATACAGGAGTCAGGCTGCACAAAGGCTTTTTATTCCTTTTCCCTGAGAGCGAATCAGTATATGCAAACTGAGTCTTTCTGATAAACTTCTCACCTGCACAAGTGAAAACAGTCAAAAGAAATGCCATCTTATCCAATTTCTCAACAAGTCAAAAACTTCCAGCGAACTTTGCAAAGATCAAATGTCATAAACTTATGATCGGAATTAACACTAAAGCTATTAATAAATGATATGCAGATAGCAGTAAATACCTTCTCTAGAGCATTTGTGAATGCTCTGAACTGAGAATGGGAGCGAGTTAAAGGCGACATTGGTTTAAATACTCGACGAATAGTGGGGTGAAAATGCGAGGAAGCTTCATAGTGACAATTTTCCACAAGCACTAGTAATAATAATAATTCCTCTTCTAAAATGAGGTGAATAATCAATGAGTGCGATTGCATAGAGTTTTTGTCCTGAATACAAGAAGACGAGATGCCATCACAACCAACAACCACTGAATGAATAAAGAATAGAGATGCTCTGCTTACGCACTAATAAACAACGGAAAGAATAACAAAATGATGTCTCACTCACACACCACTCGCTGGTCGCTACTTTCTTCGATCGTGAAAATGGATGAACAAACCCTATCGAATCGATTCAGTGGACAAGTTGTTGTGACTGAAGGTCTTGCTCGCGAATTCATTTCTCCGTTCCGCTTTCTGTCAATTTTGATTGAGATTCAAATAATAAAGAGGAACAGAAATAGGTCGGTTTCCTTACAGATTTAATAAAAGGGTTATTTAGCGAAAACATCCCGCCCAATAGGGCAATTTAAGACAAACCACCTCTCCAACTTTTTTATAAAAATAACCACCCCTTAATTACAAGTCTACTCAATCGTGACACCCCTTGCACTCTTCCGGCGTTGACTCCCGTTAAACAGGTCGTTGACTAGTCAGAATTTTAATTAAATGTCTAATGAATATTAATTTAATTAATTAATTACTAATTTAATTAATAAATATTTAACTTATTAAAAATTATTTATATTTTATATAAACATTTTTTTTAGTTTAGTTAATTTTTATATAGTAATATTTTTAGTAACATTATAATTTATCTTTTTATTCACATATAATTATGATTACTCTTATAATTTTTGGGTCTTTTTTTATAATTTAAATTTAAACTTATGAATTAATTTAAATTTGATTGATGTTAAATTATTTTATTTATATTACTGTAATATTTTTAGCTTAGTTTATTTAATTTATTAATATATTTTTTAATTTAATAATATAATTTGTAGGTTTATTTATATATAATAATTATAATTGTCATAATTTCGGACCATAACCTAACCATATCGCAACCATAACCTTAACGTAATTGTGGAAAAATGATAATTAATTTTACTATCATATTTTACCATTAAATTAATTTTAAAATCAGATTAACGTTATATTTTATACTATATTTTTTATTTTATATATATGGTGACATTTTAATGTTCAATCGGTCATATTTATAATGTTTTAAAATAATTTTTAATTAGTTAAATATTTATTAACTAAATTTGTAATTAATTAATTAAATTAAAATTTATTTGACATTTAATTAAAAGTCAGATAAGTCAACGGCGGGTTTAACGGGAGTCAACGCCGGAACAGTGCAAGGGGTGTCACGATTGAGTAGACTTGTAATTAAGGGGTGGTTATTTTTAAAAAAAAGTTGGAGGGGTGGTTTGTCTCAAATTGCCCTATTGGGCGGGTGGTTTTCGCTAAAAAACTCTTAATAAAACTAGTATTTTGTAAGACAGTGCTAAGGGTCGGCAATGGGCCAGCCCTATGAAAGGCCAGCAGAGTGGGCTAAATCAAGGCCGGATAGGGTTGAACCGTTGAGTTAGGTCAGGGTCAAAGGGTACAAGGCCGGATAGGGTTGGACCGTTGAGTTAGGTCAGGGTTAAAGGATCGGGTCAGAATTTTTTTACCTCGACCCTTATCCTGTCCTAAGCCTTTTCTTTTCATCTACATCGGCAATGACTCTATTTTAATCACCTACTCATCTATTTTTATCATTTTTGGTGGTTTCGATGAGATCTCATAAATTAAATAAATTAAAATTCATTTAACATGGGATCCCATGGTTTGAAACACCGGGAATGTTGTTTTTAGTTTATCCTGCTGTTTATAAAACTTTGAAAAACTTCATTTAGACGCAGACGTGTCACACACATAAGATAAAAATCCCACGTAATTTTTTTAATAAAAGGAATACCGCAGAATGAAACAGCGGGATCCTTGAAAAGTGACATATTTGAAAGTCGAAACTCAAACTTACCAAAATTTTATATCGATTAAGACTTATCGTCTACTGTCCAAATTTGAAGGTTTAATTAAAATTCTTCCGTATCTTAGTAGCGTGTCAAATCTTTTTTTGAGAGTTACTTCATGGATGATTTCTAAATCACATCTCTTAATAACAAAAGCAATAGACCTTCCTACACCAACCAATAAAGTAATATTTATAAAATTGAACGAAATTATATAAATAGGAATAACAATTCATGATCGCAAATATTCTTTATTGTCATTTTCATCCAATCAAATGTAGAAAAAAATTCCTACTTGATTACTTGCAGAACATGACGATATCACTTTCAAAAATATTATTAATTAACAGAAACTTATGATACTCGGAATGTGACAAAGCATAAAGTAATTATGTGCTTATGTTATTATTTAACGTTAACAGTCATTTACTTTCCACTACAAAAGTAAATCTATATGTGTTAATATATTTTTCTCAATGAGATCGGTATTATGATCTTTGAATTCTTATAAAACAACTCTACGAAATTAAAATTAAAGAACAGTCATTCATGCGCGCATCAGACTCGGTACAACGGTTGTAGTTGAATAATTATATGTTATGCATAGAATGATACTTATTAAATAATGTTGAAAACTAGTATGATAAAGTTAAGTCATATCTCTATCTCTATCTCTTTATATTTAAAACGCAAGACCTTTAATTGACGGTTAATTTGTGAAGCCACTTTTACATTCCTAAAATACTCTTACTAATATCATTAATTACTATAGCACATATTAGTTGATTTTAAGTTGTCTCACAAAAGGTTTTGACTGACGGATTTCTACTACGAAATGAGTACAATTAGACATTTTTGTCTATCATTATTTTTTACTTCATCATATATAATTGTTTTCATTAAGTTATAAGAATAAATTATTATAAATTTATTATTTTATAATAAATTGAACTGTTATTTATCCATTCATATACACAGATATATCTGTGCTCAAAGTACTAGTTATACATAAAGCGCAAGTAGCTTTATTAACAGTTATTTTGAAGTTACAAATCGCATTCCCATTTTACCCGTCACTTCTTTCATATTTATTTTATTTCTTAATTATTTATAATTATTAAAACAACTTATTAATCAATAAAAGTGCATCGTAATATATTTATAATCAATATGCACATAAATGTGCATCAAAAAACTAGTATTGTTAAAAGGCCGTTGATCACTTGAAAAGTAACAATTAGGTTATAAAATAAAAACAAATTTTGTTCTTTTAGCCACTAAAAATATTTAATGTTAATATTCAAATGGTACACGTGTCACTTAACTAATAGAATATATTTAAAATATATTGCAATTATTTGATTCCTTAATTATTGGTATTTGATTATATTTTAAAATATATTTTAATTTATTTGATTCCTAAATATTGACAACTATTTATGATTTATGATTTTTTAAGATAATCAATTCAGTCGTAAATAAATTCATGTCACATTCAACTCATTTTTGTTTTGGTTCAACATTATGGATTTCTAAACCATAATAAATCTTGAATCATAACATTCTTTTTATTGAATCATGTAATTTTTTATAATTGTCTTACCTTTAAACTATAATGTAGAAGATTAAATAAACTTGTTGATTCATGTATTACAGTACGAAAACATATCATTATTATACATATGGTTGAAAAATTATACATTGTTGATTCTTGAACCATATCATAGCAAATAATGTCATTGCGTCATTGGTTCAACATTTATAACATTTTCCTCTTCTCCATGTTCTTGCGTCTGTTAATAAAGTAAGAATCATAAATAATCATCTACATTAAGAGCACAGTCAAATCAACATGGTTCATTATTTGATACTATATGATTAACGAATCATTTGGGTCAAATGACGAATCACTTATTTATCAATATGCTTCATCATGTGATACATTATTAATTCACGAATCATACCGTATTTTGCAATAAAATGTGGTGACAAACGACCAACTTGTGAGTCGAGAACATTGATCTAAAATCATACACGAAAATCAAGCTATCATAACAATTAAAATACTAAATTAATAATAATAGAAAATCAAATAACATAGTGAACATACATACCATTAAGTGGTGATACAAGCTAGTTTGTAAGTCAATGAACTCTCTAAAAAATTTCATATTCAAGGCACACTAAGCACATACAAAAGATGACTAATCAAAAATTCCTTCAATTGGATTTATATGTACTAGATGATATTGTATATTGTACTAGTATTCTGCCCAATGTAACCCGTATCAAAAAAAAATTCCTTCAAGTTCCATACTTAGCAAAGGAAATATGAGAACAACACACACTTTAATTAAACGATTCAGATCTCTTTTTACTTTATAACTAACATTTACTTTACATCTAATCTCTCTTGTTAAAAACAATTAGCTGCAACAAATATTGGCAAACATCCAATTGGACCGTGTGACATGTTAAATGTTTTAATTTATATTGATTGATTATAGTGAAAGGTTCAAATGAAAACCTATTTTAAAATGAAAACTTAGAACTAATGTGAGCCTTAAGATGTAGGAATTAAATGGTTTGGATCAAATATTAATTATTTTTAGTGATGAAAGGGCACACTTGTCATTTCAGATCAATATAGTTAATAAATGGATTATTTTAAATTGCATAAAAAAATTAGTTTATGTAATTTATTTTAAAATTTAAAATTAGTGGATATAAAAAGTGCATCACTAAATACTTTAAAAGTGCATCAATTTTTTTAATAGAAAGTGCATTTCTAGAAATTTCAAAAATGCATCAAAATTTAAAAAATTGTAATAATTTTTTAATATGCAGATTGTAATGCACTTTTTAAAAAAAATATTTTAATGCACTTTTTTAAAAATATTGTAATGCACTTTTTAAATATTGTAATGCACTTTTAAAAAATATTTTAATGCACTTTTACAAAAATATTGTAATGCACTTTTTATAAAAATATATTAATACACTTTCAAAAAATCATTAGTTATCGATTATAAAAATTGAATTGACAAGTGTGCCCCTCATATTGATTGATGATAGTAATTACCATATTAATAATGTCATTAATCACATCCATTGAATTGTTTGATCGTGTGGTTTATATTGGTTCTAAATTTTTATTTTAAATGTGGTTTGTACCGGAACCAAACCCATTGATTATATATTTAAACACTGATTAATCACCTTAATTGATGTATCAATATATAGGGTAAAGATTTAGAATAACATTAAAATATTTATGAGACCGTAGAACATGATCTTGAATCCAACGGATGAGATTAAAAGTAAAAAAACTCCAAATCCAACCGCCCCGTGTTTTTCGCAAATCCAACCGCCAACTTTGATAAAACTAACTTCAATATCAAGCGTTAGATTAATCAAATCAACTGTTGAGATTTCGTTCTTCTGTCTCGCAAATATTTATCGTCCTTATAGAACTTATCCTTAACATATATATTGATAATAAACAAATAAATAATGTATCCTAATCAAACGGAAAGGTTCAAGAAGGACCAATGAATTAATGTGAAACAGAGGGACATCATCCCAACCGTTGATTTCATCAATTCAACGGTCAATATTGATAACCGTCAATAACCAACCGCCCCGTGTTTTTTGGTAATTCATTTCAATTCAAGTAAGTCCGGTGACCTTGTCGGATCCACCATCGGCTCGGACATAACATTGGTCTCCTTGTCTGATAAAGATATATATAAGTCTATATAAGTCTCTAAAAGTATGAAAAATTCATGCCACATTTAAAGAATAGATATTTTTCTTTACAATAATATTCATGGTAAAATGATGGAACTATAAATAAGTCTGTTATCAAAACATGATCTTCTATCTCTGTATAAGAAGTATTGATTCCATAATATTATACTTATTGGAATATGAGGATGAGGTTATATGCATCTCATCCTAAGCATCTGTAAAGATTTATCCAGATACAAACATGAGATGAAAAAAATATATCTAATGATAAAAATAGCATATATCAAACAAGATTTGTGATAGCAGTGCAGATTGTCTTGTAAAAATGGAAAAAGCTTTTCAAAGGCTGTGTATTGTGATTGAAGACAAGAGAATTATTGTGCAAGTGATATTGGCGCGGCTCAATCAAAGACCAACTATTACGTTTTCAGTAGTAAATTGTCATCAGATTGAACCTCACCAACATCTCTTTTGCCATGCTTAATTTTCTTCCATAACTTCGTTAAGGATAATCTGAGGTCCCCCAACAAAAAACTAAAGTTGAGAAATAAATGTATAGAACAAAGAAACTTTGTAAATTACTTCATAAAGCCGAACGTTCTGTTAGCCCTACTTCTTTTGGGCATTAGCTAAACAGTTTCAGGAGGAGATCAAGTGTTGTGTAAAATTATGGCGGTTCAACCAGAAAACAAAACATTTTAGATCAGCAAGTTCTACAAAAATTAGCACAAAATATAATTAAGTGTGAGTTGTATGTATACCTTTTACTCAGGTGGCCGTGTGGTAGAACGTAACTGGCCGGTGTTAGAGAGAAGTATCATTAACCTAGCTAGGGTAAATGAAGAAGAACAAAGAAAAGCTGCAGAAGCTTAATGGTGGTGATTAAGGGCCTTATATACGCTCACCTAGGGATGGAGTGGAGACGAAGACAAAGACGATGACGAAGATCAGAGATAGTGTGTTCAATTAATGAAGTAACATTTAGGGTATACTCTCAAGAAACACTAGATCAATACATTTGAGAACATTTAAATATACGAGCATCGTAATTTTAGGTAGCACATAAGAAGTAACGGTAGGTAGAGTAAAGGTCAAGGAGCACGTGTGAATAAATATAGGAACGTGAGATACAATTTCGATCGTTGATACTAACAATCCAAAAGATGCGATATAATTTCTAAATAAAATCGTCAAATTTAATCATTATGGTTTTTTACAAACTCAACCGTCAATTTATTAAAAACCAATTTTAATTTCAAGCACTCCAATATATATCAAAATCAACGTCTCACAAAAACTTAACATCACTCTTAAACTTAACCATGTTAGGTAAAGACCCTAAAAATTATAGAAATAAGATTTCTACTAACAAGTACGTACATAGTAAGTGCATAACATTGTATTAAAAATAAGATAAAAAAGTATAATATCAAAAAATCTATAAGAGAAACAGCAGAATGTTGACCACATTATCATGAAGCAAACATAAGTTAATGTTAACAACAATATCATTGGAAACAGGCGTGCAGAATGTCAGCGGGTACCTAAGCCAAGAAGAAGCTTCTTTTAGAAATGTTATTATATGCACTAGTTTATTTGTGCATTACTCTCAAAGGGACGTTTTAACAAACCCAATGACAGAAAAGTAGGCGGGGACACCGGCATTGAACAAGGCTTCGCTTGGCTCTTTATGAGAGACACTCATCTATAATTAACTTATGCCTTTTTTTTGTTTGCGCCCAAAAAAATTCTTTGTACTTAGTATTCCAACACTAATTTACTAATGCATCGTGTGGAATTTGAAATTGTTGTTGTTTTATTCAGTTGCCTGATAAAAAATGGAGTTGAAAATTAGCAATGCCAAAGAGACAAGGAGACAACCCTTCATGATTTTACTCACACTCACCGCAACAACGATGACTTTTTTCTGCTTTTTTTCTACCTGCTGAACGCTTTGTACTTATTTAATATTGTGTATGTATCAACCAAGGAACACTTGTTTGTTCTTTAGTTAACCACACCCCCGGCCTGTGCATACTTAATTATTTATAAGCTGGTATTCCTACTAAGATCGATCTTCATTTCACACGGGACAGCTTATGGAAATATGCAAGAGACAATTTCTTATTGACACGGTTTTGTGATCAGCTGAGCATGTGCATACATGCATATGTACTGCTTCACGTTAAAGATGTTTGACTCTGCGCTTCTAATGATTAGAGAGAAACATCAAAATGCACCATTAAAAGAAGGGATACGACCGGAAAGGGATGCAAAATATAATCTATATATGGCTAATCATATGGCCGCTTAGGCCTGAGAAGAAAGTGATGCATAGTAATAATGAAGGAAATCCACTGGTGTCTGTCGTTGAAGCAGATAACTAAAAGAACAAAGCAAATACTATCTCACATTTTTATGGCTTTTCTCTCCTTTGTTGAAACATGAAAGTAAGAATCTTCTTTTGCTGGTCATGCCTGCTGCAAGCATGGAACAACAAAAGCTGAAGCTTTACTTTTGTCTACCAGGAAGAACCATCGTCTAAGGCTTTGGAGAGGATAACTAAAAGTGTGGGACATGAAATGGATTCAGACACACCTGCTTGGCTGCTTTTTTGACCGACTAAAATCTAAGTGTGTCAGGAACTTGACCATTTGTGGACATACGTATAAGACACTTTTGGAAACACTCTGAGCTAAAGAATATTCTCGTGCGATGAACCCAAAATATGCATGCTGTACGGACAAGGACTGTTCATTATTTACGATATGTAAGGTTTGTAGCATAGTGTTTTATTGATATTTTTATTGTTATAGGAGTATCATGTTGTCTAAATTATTGGACCAAAACCAAACGAAGTCATTTTAAGTCATTTATTGGAGACCAAACGATGCTTTCAATATACATGATGTAATTTGAGGACCCTAATGCACTTCAAAACTAAATGAATGGCACACAACTGGATCTGAATGGCATACTAGTGTTATTTATATGGTTATATCTGTGAAAGGAGGCGATTAAAAACATATTTACATACAAGCTAAAGGCAAAACACCCAAAGGTAACAGAGCAAAACAACTGTTTAATAATCACTGATGAATGTAGCAAGACTGCAAGAGGGACTAATTTCTGCAACAGGACACGCATGCTACCAACAGATAGGACTAACACGGTTAAGATATCAATCAAGATACCACTCATCTTCTGAAGACGATGGGAGGCTGGGGCAACGATCATATTCCGGTTCCCGTATATCTGAACAATACTTTTTGC
This sequence comes from Sedum album, assembly GCA_006409495.1. Taxonomy (NCBI): domain Eukaryota; kingdom Viridiplantae; phylum Streptophyta; class Magnoliopsida; order Saxifragales; family Crassulaceae; genus Sedum; species Sedum album. The sequence continues at coordinate 23,648 of QZGG01001598.1, forward strand.
ATCTCTCAAGGGACTTTTTATATTCCCTCTCATCATCATCCGGCAAAGGGAACCCGTGGTAGGAATTGTTGTCTGCACAATACTGTAAAAGTTCATTCCAGTTTGCGTCCTGCATAAAAAACAACATCTTAAAACAGTTATTCAGAGCAGCAACAGAATTTCACATCAGCTTTATCATGTCGTAATAATATATCAAGGCAATAACTTGTTAAAATATCAAATGACTAGAAACCAACATGCGTAAAACAAGTTACACATAGTTGTTACCTTCCAAGCAATGTGTGGATTGCCAACCAAAACCAACAATGACCTGGCCCTGGTAATGGTAACATTAAACCTCGTTGGACTGTTCATAAATCCCAGCCTAAATTTGTTGTCAAACTCTGCGTGCTTCCCTGTTGACCTGACAAAAGACACTATGATAACCTCTCTTTCTTGTCCCTGGAACTGCTCTACACTCCAACTTTAACATTGCATATCTTGTGCTTCTCAAGGACTTCGATGATCTTCATGGCTTGCTGGCGATAAGGTGTAATCACCCCAATATCATTTTCTCCGACATTACAACGGATAAGTTCTTTTACAATCTCAACAACCCTACTAACCTCAAATCGATTAGACCATGATGGACTGTCTCCTTCCCTCTCATCAGAACCAAGAACTCCATAAAATATAACTGGGAACTCCTTATTTGGTAAGAGGTCTGACACTAATTTGGTGGTCAGATTATCTTCTTTGCAAGCAACCAATGTCCCATTATAAAATAGTTTTGAAGGAAGGGCCAAAATAGACGGATGGTTTCGATAATTCCTAACCAGCTTCGTCACATTAGTCTCATCTGCTTCATAACAACAGTAAGCCTCTAATAATCTTTCAAAATATGATTTGCCCAATCCAAAACTCTCTGCTTCACTTGAGTACACAACTGGGCCTAATTGCATTGGATCACCGGCAAGTACAATAACAGTACGCGTATTACAAAAGCATGACATCGGCATCATAGCCTCAGGCTCAGAAACTTGGCCAGCATCATCCAAAAAAATATGAGTGAAATGTCCGTCTTTAATTCCTTTTGCTCGCATGCATGCTGCACGGGAGTAAGTCGATATAATCACCCTATAGCCTCTCAAAGGTGTGCAGGGAGGACAACTGGAAATAGACTCCTCAGCATTGCTGAAGCGAATAATATCAGAAGTGACGTCATCATAAGAACGACTAGTAGCACTTAACCTGAGGATATCACTTTCACGAACTTGCACAACATTGTTTCCAAGTAGCAATTCTAGTAAGTGATCTGCGGAACTATTTGAAGCAGCACAAATAAGAACACGAGAGTCCTTCCGACTTGTGTAGAGTTGGAGGATAGCTTCCACTAGGATTATTGTTTTTCCTGTCCCAGGAGGCCCGTATATCACATACGGAGGAGGGGATCGACAAGCAAGTATTGTCTCAACAGCATGCATCTGTTCCTCATTCAGCTTGCAAGTGATTTCCTTTAAGGGTGTTTCAATCATTTTTCTCCAGCTACTTTTAGAAGGAAACAAGATATTTTCTTTTAACTTCGGAGCGAAGTCCACGGCTTGATATAGTCGTGTCACATGGTCTCTCTGATGTGTAAACTGAATATTGTAGGAGCAATCTTTCATGTAATAAGTTTTGAACTCCCTAGAAAACCTTAGAAAAACTTCATCAGACCCTACACTGTGTATATACCCCTGAAATCGAACAAGCATGTTCCAGTGAACAACAGACAATTTAGTGGGCGAATAAAGAATTGTACAATAATGTGTACAGGGATAAATTATTCTACAGAAAGTTTAGGGTCGCAAAATGACATCAATCGCTGTAATTAATTTACAACGTCTACAATTTAAAAAAGAGAATGGAGCCAGTACTCTCTAATACTTCAAATAAATAACCATACCTGGTGAGAAAGTGCTTTCTCATTAGAAGCATCAGAAACTAGCTTAGCAAGCACAATGTCTCCATAGGCGAGCGAAGGTCTTTTCTCTGCCAATCTGGGGACCTTTACAGAGAATACTGGGCCTCTTAGCCTCATCGTAATACACTCCATGTCATAGCACCTCATTTCTTTCTTCAAGCCACAATAGAAGTAAAAGAGTCAGAATGACTGATAATTAATAAAATCAATGATGTAACTACAGTGAATACATTAGCAGACCTCCAAATGAACTTCTTCCATGATAAGTAAAAATCTGAAGAAACGTGCATAGTTCTGTGTAGTCAAGCCTTGTTGAAGAACTTTAAAAAATTTCTTATTTTGCATCAACTTAATCAATCCATCTCGGACTGTATGCTGAGGGTGCTTTTTCATGTACGGTGGCGGGTCATTATAAACATATGGGGGTAATACACCGATAGAAAAAGGCTCGATGGAAAATAGAGGCATTTTGCGTTTAAGGAGAAGCCTGGAACTGGGCGCCAGAGATTGAGAGACCTCGTCTTCAGCAAGTAAGACAACATTACGCGTGAATATTCGGCCGGCAATAACAAAATCAATGGCAACAGTATGCTGACCCACTACCCGGGGCTTGCATGACAGCCAGACAATTTTAGGATCGTCAGGTATTACTACCCTGCGTGAAAGTGAAGTACAGCCAACAAAAGCTTGATGATATTCGTCAGTTGAATCAGCTGAAGGGGGCTCTGTCAAAGATAGCCTAAACGAGTCTTCGGGTTGTGAACAGTAAATTTTAATATCCCATAAATAGATAGGCTCCTCCTCGTTAGGGTTTTCCAAAGTAAAAAACCCTACTGCAGTTCCCCCAACGGGTACAGATTGAGGTCTACCTAATTTGAATTCAAATGGTACGGAAATATTTAAGGGACATTCATCTTTAGAGCAGTGGGTAGCAAAGAATACTTCGTCTTGATAATCAATGAATCCAATGTCAGGATCACTGAAAGGAGCCCATGTCTTAAAATCCGAGTCCGCATCCATTCTTCAATTCCTGCATAACCAAATAAAAAAGGGAACTAAAATTATTGGCTTCAGCAAAAAGAGCTACATGCACATCATTTAACAACATCGTAACAACAATAATAATACAAAAAACGACTTTGGAATGGTAACCAAATAGAGATCCAGATGAACACTGATCACCTACGATCACGTTTATTCCATAAAACAACCGGTCATCACCAAATTTAAGAGAAGAAAAACATTGATTACCTTTCGTCGGATAAGCCCTAAGCGAGACGGAGAACGAGAAGAAATCTGAACCCTAATCCCCCAAAGTATCACGAAAATAATATTAGGTTTTAAGAGTTCGGATCTTGAGGTATATTTCTATACTAATATTGATTAATTCGACGGTTTATATTAAATTAATTAAAAATAATAAATATGCGGACAGTTGAACTAAAGAAAAGTACAACGAGATTATTTACTGGATGATCAAAACGACGTCATTTTGACGTATCTAACATTATTTTATAATCATATAGTTTTGAATGAACTTTTTACAAAACTATACAGTTTTGGATTGATTCAAAATAAAACAGCACTGAATTTGAATTGTGTTTCAGCTGTAGGTATAAAAACCACTACGTATTTAGTATGTTGATCGCGGCTAGGATAATCGCCCACATGTTATGTTAACGGTATTAACGCTGTGTTGGGATTTCGGGTTATGCATGATGGAATGAAAATGAGTATGAAAAAGTTGGTAAAAAATAATTTCTTTTCTCATATTTAGTTGTCAGCAGAGTTCAGAAGCTAAATTGTTTTGGTCTGAGATTTGTTCTTTGAAACATATGAAATCAAATGATCCAGAACCACCCAACAACTGAACCACTGACAAGACCAAAACCGATGAAAACTGCCATTACAAGAGCTGACACTTCAGCTTCAGAACTAGGAACTGATTTCGGCGTTAGGATCATAAGGACACTAGTTAAGTACCCATGTGTAAATCCTAGTATGAATGTCAGAATCAGTATTGGTATCTCAGTTCTCAGCCATTGCGGTCCACGAAAGACGGCTGTAAGCAACGGGTACATAATAATTCTTGCCACGGAACTCCATATCGCATTCTTGATGCTCTTCATGACATATATTGCTGTTACAGACTTGCCTGCTAAATCTGCCATGTTATATGTTGTGATCAGGAGTATGGAATACCAATCTTCCAAAAGCTTAGATTTCAAGTCTTCAGCTAAATATCCCGGAAAAATGGAAAGAGTTATTGTGAAATTCAAGAAAATTCCCAAGGCACTCCCTCGAATTTTCTTCGCTACAGCCCAAAGACTTGGTCTCAAACTCGGATAGTCTAGACGGAACTTTTGGTAATATTGCTCCATGACAGGAAGTTTGAATAACAAATTGCAGCAAGCTATGCAGAGCAGCAAAACAATGGAACTGACTATGAAATAGAAGTGAGCACTTGTTTGAAGTCCATCCGGAGTATGTGGAAGGGAAGCCTTGGTTATGATCCTCAAGATGCAAACTAGTAACCCTGCCTCACAACTAAAAGGCTTAAGTTCACTAAATAGCTTAAGTTCGACGTAAACACGAGAAAAACAAAGTACCTGATGAAGCAGTCCCAGCGAGAGCGGCTTGCATGTATTGTTTGGGTAATATTCCAGCCATGCCTAATAGAGTCCCTCCAATTAACCCATCTGCCAAACCACATACTAACACTGATGCAACCGTTGCTCCGAAGGTTCCCACTGTCCCGGGTTTGTCCCATACCCAATCCATCAAGGGAGTCACAAGTAAGGAAAGAGCAAACATTATTAATCCTAGGTTCATCCTGCACTGAAAACTCATTCCTCCGCCTAAAAATGTCACGCCTATTAGAACAACCAATGAGGAAGCCATGAAAGCTACGGAGAAAACCTTTTCAACATGAAAGTCAGGATATATGTAACCAAAGTAATCAGCAGCAGTGATAAAAGTATTCCATGGTAGCAAATTCCAGCACCAAGTAAGAAATGGATTATATAAGCAATCCTGAATGTATCGCGCGGCTCACTCTTTTGTCCACCTTCCTGACTAGTCACTGAACACTCCATGCTCGAGACTTTCACCATCTTTTAGTGTAATTTTTGTTCAATCCTTGCCTGGAGTTGGTCTATTTAAATCCCTTGTAAAGTAAGAATCTATACTATCTTTGATATTATGGTTTTTAAGAAATCACGGGGAATCCGCATACAGGAGGCTCTAGTGAGGAATATTGAGCTTAGATTTGATATTTGCGATAATGGCGAAGCCAACAGTAAAGTGAGAAAGCTGCCTGAATAGACCTGAAGTGAATCTCAGAAATGTTTACGGAACGATGGTGTAGTACTGTGCGCACTGCACACATTCTTCAGCGTCAGAAGTAGCAAAGTCCCATGAGGTTATTCTTCAGATATTTATCAGTGATATAAGATTCTAACTTTATTCCCTAAATCAGATGCCTGTTGTGTCTCAAAGCCTTTCCAAGTTTCTCAATTAACTGTTAGCTTACATAAAATATCTTAAAGATTTAAAACATTTATCTACGCTGAGACAATATTAAAACGAGGATACTCAGAAGAAATCCATGATGATTGATAAGAATCGTGCAACATTTACACTCTTTTGTAACTTTATATCAGGAAATGATTGAGGAAAATATCTCCTGATCGGTATTATAGCGAACTTTAAGAAATATCTTAGCTTCAGATGATACCCACTTGATACCTGATTACCTTAAACCATTGTTAAACCTTTAAACAATGTATATGGTTTATTAACAAGCAATCCTGAATGAGCTTTTATTAGTTTAGTACAGTCTAGTCCCTGTCTTTATTGTTCTGTGGAGAAGCATCGAAAACCCAGCCTCATATTTCCTGTGTCTTCAAAAGTTGGAAGAAACCAAAAGCAAATATTCCGAAAATATCTTAGAAATTTCCTTAATGTTCTTATCTTGGCATAAACTGTTTTCATATGTAATGTAAGGAATAAATGAAGTTGCTTCATTGAAATAAATTTAACACCAACCTAGTGGGGTAGAACGGAACTTACCAAGTATGAGATGCTCTATATGCGCGTAATGGCATAACCATTCAACTTAGTGTCGGCTTTCTTTGTCAGAGTAGGTCATTTTTGTTTCAAAGCATGAAGAGTTCTTCAATTGCCTCGGGCATTTTCATTCTTTTCTGCCAGAAAAGTATGGTCCATAATCACTGCTTCCAATATTTGGATATTTTTGTCTAGCATTTAACTGAAACTGATCAAGTTTTATTTATCCCTGAACAATCGCAATTCTGAGGCCATAACTCTGTAACATTGGTTTGAGAATGTTTGAATAATGTGAGAATCAAATTCTAAGATGCTCAGTGTCAGTAAAAATTGCTGAAATATACAGCTCTTAGCTCTGTTCTGGCATTTTATATGTTCCTAACCTTTTCTTGGATTTGATAGTATACAGCATCTGAGAACATTACCTAATTGAAGAAATAATCCCACCCTAAATCCTTCACTTTATATTTTTATTATATGCTAAGTAGTTGAAATGCAAATGATATTTGCAATGAGATTTTAGGCTTTCAAGTTTCAACAAAAAACTAACAGCTAGTCTCCAAAACAAACGAGAATAATCATCACCCAGTTCGGGCTGTTTTATTAGCTTCGTTCTGGATACATGGGTAAGCAGGGCACACATTTTCCCATGTGCGATCTCACAGCTGCAAAAATGATGTGATGCCCTGAACTACATTTAGATGGCTATTCCTCCTAATAATAAAACAAGATATGGCAAAGAAATCCTCGTTGTTTACCAGCGAATGATAATTCTACATTACTCCAGCTACTTCAACGATTTGAAACAAGTTACAGGGAATATGGTGAATATCATTAAAACAAGTAATATCTTCCAATGAAAAAACTAGCAATGCCAGGGAATTGTTGGCACAATATCAAGCTGCCTCAAGTTGCGGTTTTGTGGCTTCAAATAATTTTTTTGGTAAATTTGGTATATATCTCCAGCAGCGCTTGTGAACCCCACTAATTTTCTTGGGAGCTTCGGCAGCAGGCAATCCTGTATAGGTTAACCAAAATAAGTCAATGACAAAATTAAGATAACTGAACTAATCATTCAATAGCAAGACGTATGTGGCCAAATAAAGAAAAGATTATGTGATTGACGAAGGGGACATACAAATAATAGTTTACCCAGAGTGCAAAACATTTTTCTGTGTCTAAAAACAAAATTCAAAATATAAGGACAAGGGGAAAAGAGTCATATACGCATAGGACAACAGTACATTAACCGCTAACTTTACATGATGTATGCTACAAGCTAGCAAGAGAGGTAAAACAGCAACTACAATCACCTCCAAGATGAGCACCCCCATTGTTACTGACAGTACTATATAATAATTCATACATATCTAAATGATTCACTTCAGAAGTTAAACATCTATACAAGTTTCCTCTAAAATAAAATGAAGTTCATAAACAAGCCCACCTGGGAAGTCATTCAAGACATACGCGAGAGCTTATGCCCTATACAGTAGCTAAAAATGAAAAAAGTGCTCCAGTAGGCACAACCCGCAAAAACATTTCAGAAAATACAATTTGATACTATCATAATTTAGGTTGTAACCAACCATCACTACTCTTGTATGTCATAAAATAACATCCTAAAGCCGAAAACAAACTTAACTACCACCATTCAAAAAAAGCTATATTACCTAACATCACATAAGATTATAAATCATATACAACAGTTAAAATAAAATGCTTCTCCAGAAAATTACACTCAAATAAGCAATAAGTGAAAAGTCTTAATCAAGCAAAGAAACCAGGGGCAAACTTACCATCGCTAATTTAATAAACAGAACGACAAGACTTTGATTAACTAACCATTAAAAATTCCAAAACACACAAACTTGAAAGAGAATAAAGTCAGTCATTACCATCTTTATGAGCAACTCCCCACGCCTTTCCGTGTCTTCCATCCTGAATCAAAAAACTGTATTAGATCATCAAATGGAACTCAAAATGGGATACATTTTCAGACTAAAAACTACACTCAAAAGAAGTGATTTGAAAAATGTAAAAATCACCTTGTAGAGATTGATTTTGGTGATCTGATAAGATACGCCGGTCCAATGAGTCTTGGCCATGTGATACCCAATACCCCAATTGGGCAAAAACTGCGCGACTTCAAAAAGATTCTTCTTTTTCTTACGTTTTGGTTTACTTGAGGAAGTATCAGCAGCTGGGGATGGAGGAGCGTCCGTAGAAGTAGAAAAATCTTTAAATAAGCTGAATGATGGAATTCTGTATCTGAAGAAGCTGACGGCGGTTCGATCGGCGGCGAATCTCTTCACAATCGCAGTCGCCATTTTTCGCTGACGGAAGGCGGACGAGCAAGATTGCTAGGGTTTAGTAGCCAGCCAAAATGTGACGTCGTTTCATTCCTCCACGCTTGATTACATTTTGATTTAGTTTTAAGTCATTATTATCCTTTGTTAATTTTTATTTTTAAGATAAAAAATAAAATAATGACCAAAAATAAAAGATCGAGAGAAATAAATTATTATTATTTTATAAAAAAACTGGACTGAAAACGGAAATGCAATGAAATAATTTTGAAATTTTGAAATAAATAAATAATTTTTATTTTATTTATTTTTTTTTTTTAAAAACCCACCCCGCTAAAGCCCCACTGCTTTAGCACCCACCAGGAATCGAACCCATGACGTGTGGCTTATACTACAACCTCCACTGCCACAATAAATAAATAATTTTGAAATTTTGTTGGATTGATGACAATTTGTGAATATCAATATTATTAATGATTTTATTTCATCGCAATGTAATTAATGCATTTGAAAAAAAACTGGAATATTGTGCTGGGATATCTTTCAGTTTCTGAATTTTAATTAGAGGTGATCAACTGGAACATTGCATTGTTGTACCAAATAAAACTATTTTGGTAGCAGTTACATTACAAACTTGTCACTTGTGTTACTAGCAAAACTGAAGCTGGCCTAAGCTCGTTGACACTCTTTTCTTAATCGTCGCGTGTACTCATGAATCCGCCGATGAAAGCAGCTCCATTGCAGTCTCCACACAGTATTTCCTTTTTACTTCTGCATATAAACACAGTAAGGGCTGAAGGTAGTATTACAGTGAAACTACTGTCAACATATTTGTATGGTATATGCTTTTAAAGTTCCATATCGAGCAGGCTACTTCTAAGAATTTGAGAATGGACATTTCTAATGTTTTACCTGCACAACCAGCATATGGCACCAGCCTTAAAGCGTCCATTAAAGTGATCCTCAGAGTTGACTCCAGAGCCCTTGCATTGCGAACAAGCCACAGCGCCTACATTTGTAGACGAAGGTAGTCAGTTTAGTTTGATTTCTGAAAGTAATTCAGAGAAGCAAATATGAATACCAAGCAGAGAGCACTGTCTTACCATTTCCTTCACACTTGGAGCAGACAATGCTTCTTACTTTGGTTGTTTTGTTATCATTAGTTGCCTGTCGAAAAATGTTTGTCACAAATAGATTTATGAAAATGAGGATATATGCTTGCAACAGCCAACAGACATTTAAGCCATGAAATTCCAATTCAATCGAAAACTGAAAAGGTAATATGTGCTGTTATGCTACCTTAACCTCGAGAGATGGAAACCTTTCCGAGTTTGATGAAGCTTTGTCAACCCTAATGAAACTCTGCCCTGTTGAAACATCCTTATTCACCAACATACCTGCAAAGTCATCCATATATATCCTAAAAAGAGTAATAATAAAACTCTTGTAAGCATCAAACATTTAAGCTTAATAAATCTACCTGGTTTGCTCAAGGATTGAGCGTAAACACGCATCGGCATTGCGTTCAGCGCACCGGGACTCACCATTTTCAAGCTCTGTACAATATTTTCTCTTCTGAATGTCAGTTGGCTACAAGAAGTAGAAACATAGATAGAGATATAAAGAGATAAGGCCATTCATTACTACAACAAACATTTATCTACCGAATATGCCCCTACTGGAGTATTACCAGCACGGCGACGTCATCAAGCTCAGGATAGGCATTGACATTCGGCCCGGCCGAGCCCGGCCCGGCCCAAAAGTCGAAGCCCGAGCCCGGCCCGACCCTAATTTTTGCGGCCTATTACTATTCTTCGGGCCGGGCTGGGCTGGGCTTGATCAAATTCGTGAAGCCCGAGCCCGGCCCACAAGCCCATACTAATTTCAATTAAAATTTAAAAAATCGTATTTTTAATTAAAATATTATTTTTTAATAGTTTAAAAAGAATAAAAATACATAAAAATATATTTAAAATAAAATTTGCTTGTTTTAAATTTTCCTTTTTCTATATACTAGATAGATGTCGTAATGAAATGAAAAAATATAATGAGAAGTAGAGTGTATAATTTAAAATAATTAGATATATATGAAAAATACCATATGTAGATAGAAAAATATGATCTAAATACTAAATATAGTGAAATATATCTACAATTTATGTCGGGCTTCGGATGGGCTTGAATGGGCCGGGCCGGTGGGCCGGGCCTTAGGCCTCGAAACGAAGCCCAAGCCCACTCGATGCATCATAGGGCTGGGCTTCCGATGGGCTTTCGGTGGGCTTTGATCGGGCTGGGCTTCCGTGGGCTTCGGGCCGGCCTAAGGCTTTTTTAAGCCTTAGGCCAAATGTCAATGCCTAGCTCAGGAGGGCAATACTGTCATTTTGACGGGTTGTAAAGGAACAGAACTGAGGACAGGAATTGAGGGAGGAGAGGATCAGGGTCAGAGCGACGGAAATGGCGAGCTCCCAGCTGCTAACTGCTTCCTCGTATCATCTACTTCATCCCCACTGTAAGAAAATTTATGAAGAAACTGGATTAAGTGGGTTATGGAAAAAGTATAGTTTAACTGAATTTTGATGAGCAGGTAGACAAGTGAGTGAGCTAGCTGCTGCAAGGACCTCATTTTATGGTAGTGTTGTTGGTAAGGGAACAGAAGCAAGACAAGTTAGAAGCTCAATCGTACAAGCTCGGCCCATTGTTTCCCTGGTTCGTGTGTTTTTAGGGTTTAGATTGGTCTGTTTATGTTTGTATGACCACTTGGATACTTATTTTTTATGCTTTACTGGTTAGAGATTGGCATCTATATAACAGTTATTAAAGTATATTTTTTTATCTTCGTTGACTTTAGTTTGGATTCGGAAAGACGAAGAAGGCAGTTGTAACCAAAAGAGAGACTATTATTCCTGATCCTGACTACAGAATCCCTGTTGTGTTACTAGGTAAGTTCTGGTGATCCGGTTTATTTATCATACTGTATTCACCCCCTCGTAAATTGGGTGTTTTCGTTACTTACTAGTAATTCACTTCTATGTGCGAAGTCTGATGCTCAAGACATGGTTTGACTTTGTATATGTTTAGCAAGCTAAGATATATAGAAATGTCTTCGAACAGGTATTGCGGGTGGCCTAGCTTATACTGACAACATTGGACCAGCAGTTCCTGTTGGAATTTTGGGGTTATTTCTATTGTTCCAGGTATATTGAAATTTATACCATGTCGCCTGCATTTATATATTCATCCTTTTTTGGCAAACCAAAAATGTTAGATTAAGAATATGAAGTTTAGTGTACTAATGTATTTAACTTTCTAAACTATGAATACTGAATGTCTGTATTTTTGGGAACTGGGATTGCAGACAACAAGAGTTAGATTTGTTTTTGATGACGAAGCTCTGGTCAGCCATCCTTCTTTGTGAATACATTATCAAACTCAACTTTCAAGATTTTCTAAAACGAAACTCATTACCACTGAATATAAAAAATGAATTTTTGACTGCAGGAAGTGAAAGTTGGAGATCAGCTTGAAGATTCAGGTGAAAATGCTTTCGTAGGTGGAAAAAACCGTTGGAAGTGAGTGTAGTGGCAGTTTCCTTAAAGGTACTCCGTATAGATCCCACTTCACTGTCAATAGTCACTTCTTTCTGCATTATATGCAGATATTCATCCTTTGTGAACTGGGAATTTTGGTGGCCGAATTTTCCAATCTTGGTGTATTTCAAAGAAAATCAAACAAAGCCCGATGGTCAAATCCACTTCTTCCCTATTTTATTTGTAAGTTCCAACAATCAGTAGTAAACCCGCATCTTGTGATTGCATAACTGATGCTTTAAGGGAGGAGATACTTGTGATTTCGTTGCCTACCAGTTAGATTCCAATTTGCTGACTCACTCTTTATTTTGTTTTTTGACGGTTTAATGTTTAGAATGGGAGGCAACTTTATGATGTCATGGTGGAGCGCCTTGGCCCTTCAGTCACCAGTGGACCGAAGTAGCTACAAGTATTTATTTACACTACAAATGTCCAAACAAGACATGCTGTTTGCTTGAATTGATCATTCACTTACGGAGCGTTTTTCCTTCAAGATTCTGATAGCCATGAGCTTTCAATGTGAAGATCGACAACTATGAAACATTTTATTGTACGGTAGAACAAGCATTTCCATGACATTTTGCATTGCATATTTGCATCAGTGTTCTGATTAGGGTGAAATGCAAAGCTGATTGTTCACAGTTAGGTTGCAACTAGCAAAGTATGAGTAAAAGCTGCAGTTTCCTATTTCAGTTTACTTACGTTATTTTCGTTATTTTTTAAGGAAAAGGTGATATCATTTGTTGTGTTGAAAATGCATCAACCTTCGAGGAGCCATCCTATAGAAGGTTGACACGTGTACAAACAATTTTTTATTACGACCAGCGTACAAACACAGTTGAAGATCCGTTTAACTGCCGCTTCAGCTGGCGACATCGTCTTCAGCTAACTGAAGCGAATCACTGGAGCTCATCTTCATGTGCTCCCGCCGATGCGTTTTTAGAATTCTTCATTCAGCTGGCGCAGCAACTCCTCTTCGCCTCTCAAACTACCTCAGAAACTTACACTCATTGATACAACCTGCGCACCAGGTGTTTGATCAAATTCCTGAACCAAATTTATTGTCCTTTACCAATGTGTTGCATAAAAGTAATGACTTCGATGCTGTCGGGGCATTCAGGAAGCAGATTCAGTTGGGTTTGCATAATGATGTTGATGAAATTGCAGTATCTAGAGCTCTCAAAGGCTGCCGTGGAAACCAGGAACTGGGGTATCAAATACATGGTTATGTGATTCATGCTGGATTGGATTCATTTGTTACTGTTTGTAACTCGTTGATGAATATGTATTTCAAGTCTGGAAATTTTGATACGGGTATGTTTATATTTGAGAGATGAGAAGCCCTGATATTGTTTCGTGGAACACTGTCATTTCAGGAAGTCAAGATGGCACTAGTGCATTACGTTTGGCAATGAGGATGAATGAGTATGGATTTGGGTTTGATGCTGTGACTTGTACTACTGTACTTTCTTTCTGCTCAATGTGTGAAGAGTTTATGTTTGGGTTGCAGACACATTGTCTGATCACTAAGTCTGGATTGGATTCTGATGTGTTCGTGGGTAATGCACTTATATCGTTTTACTTTAAATGGAGATGTTTAGATGATGGTAAGAGAGTGTTTGATGAAATGCCAAAAAGAGATTTGGTTTCTTGGAATGCTGTGATTTCTGGCTACACCCAGGATGGGAATTATGGAAATAAAGCTATTGGGAGCTTTCTAGAAATGGCAAGGGAGGGGATGAAACTTGATCATGTCTCATTTACCGGTGCAGTTTCAGCTTGTGGTCATGAATTGAAATTAGAAACAGGGAAGCAGGTACATGGACTGGCTTTGAAAAGAGGGTATGGAACACATGTTTCTGTTGGTAATGTTCTAATTTCAATGTATTCGAAGTGTGATATGGTCAGCGATGCAAAATTGGTTTTTGAGAAAATGGGTGAACGAAATGTTGTTTCGTGGACAACAATGATTTCCATTGATGATGAAGTTGCTATATCTCTTTATAAGGATATGTTATCTGATGGTGTTAGTCCGAATGATGTTACATTTATCGGCCTTGTACATGCTATTTCAAATCGCAACATGGTTAAAGAAGGATTGATGGTACATGCACACTGTACAAAAGCTGGATTCTTGTCGGAATTGAATGTGTGTAACAGCTTTGTTACTATGTATGCTAAGTTTGAATCTATGGTGGAGTCATCAAAAGTATTTGATGAGATTAGGTTACAAAGAAATAGAAACATGGAATGCATTAATATCTGGGTATACTCAGAATGGGATGTCCCGGGAATCAGTTGAGGCATTCCATTCTGCGATAGAAGACTTGCATCCCACTGAGTATACATTTGGCAGCGTCTTAAATGCTATTGCAGATGCTGAAGCTATATCTTTGCAACATGGTCAACAATGTCATTCTTATATAATCAAAATCGGGTTCAACACAGATCCCATTGTTTGTGCCCTTCTTGATATGTACTCAAAACGTGGGAATATTTCTGAATCTCAGAAAGTTTTTCACGAGTTGCCACAGAGGAGCCAGTTCTCATACACTGCAATTATATCTGCACATGCAAGTCATGGAGACCTCGGCTCTGTGATGTCTTTATTCAATGAGATGGGCAAGGAAGGATTAAGGCCAGATTCTATTACTTTTCTTTCTATACTGGCAGTGTGTGGACGGCTGGGGATGGTCGATATGGGTCACAAATTCTATAACATGATGGTGCAAGAACATAAAATTCAGCCTTCTCCCGAGCATTATTCTTGTATGGTGGACATGTTGGGCCGTGCAGGGAGACTTACAGAAGCAGAGGAGTTTGTGGCTCAGATCCCAGGTGGACCTGGATTGTCCGTGTTACAAAGCTTGCTTGGATCATGCAGAACACATAAAAATGTTGATATGGGCAAAAGGGTAGCTGATCTCTTGATGGGAATGGAACCAACAGAATCAGGCTCGTATGTTCTGATGTCAAATTTGTATGCCGAGAATGGGGAATGGGATAAGGTGGCAAACGTCAGGAGAGGGATGAGACAGCAGGGATTGAGAAAGGAAATTGGTTTCAGCTGGGTGGATGTTGGCAATCTCGATAATTCATTGTGCTTGCATGGATTCTCATCATCAGATATGTCTCATCCGAGATCTATAAGTATCTGTAATATGGCAAACATCCTTGATTTTGAACTCAAGTTTTCTGAAACGGAGAGGGCTTCTTTTCTGTTTGCCAATGCAGAGGGTACAATAGACATTGCATCTCCTGATATGTTGCTCATGCATTGAAGTGCACCTATGAAGATATGAAATTAGTCTATTTTGGCTTCCCCCAATGCCACATTCTGGTCTGCATTGCTTGGACTTGGGCATGGCTTCACTCAATGGATTTTGTTTATGTGCTAAATGTTGTAGCATTGTTAAAAGGGGACAAGAAAATGTATGCGCAACAGCAAAATAGCATGCTTTTCTGAAGGGAAAAGGAGGGTTTTTCCTTGAAAGCAATCAATGTATCAATGGGGCATCTGATGAAATTGGTCAGCAAAGGGTTGAAATGCTTTCATGGGGTAAAATACCCTCTTGTGCTTTTAAAAGTCAAGTTGGCAGCTCTTGAGAACCTGGCCCAATTTTCAACATCCAGACACAATCAAAGTGTCCCTATGGGCTGATGTTGCATCCACTTACCCCAGCCAATGAATGTGTAATCTTGAAGCTGCTACATGCCTGCACTTGGTAGTTGGTACAAATATCAACACTGAAACTACAACAGATTTTTCTGAGAATTTAAGGATGGAATGTATACTAGCCAAGAAAATCAACACTAAACTAAATAACTGGTGGCGGCTAGAAAGGCTAGTGTTTTATCTGGGGTTACAGTTAAGTTATAACTCTGATTCATTCAGGTTATTCAATAGTGGGATTGTAATTCATCTCCTGCAATCTGAGGAACAACCTTGTAAAACTTCCGGTGGAGGTGCATATCAACTCCAGCCATCTGACACTGATTTTACTGAATCGAAACTTTTTATTTTCTTTATAGAAGTGATATCTAATTTAAATCGTTAACTCTATTATTATTTTGATAGATGCGATTACAAATTGGGTACAAGACATTCAATCATACTACATCATTTCATTCAAATTTTCGCGCAGGCCGTAAGGCATCTAACCACCAAAAGTTGAACATGAAATCGAATTCTTCACGAGGAATTCCGCAACCCAGCTTCTGACGAAGAAGAAGCAAACATGCGTCATGCACCGAAGACAAAGTGCAGCACCTAAAATGCTCGGGAAAAAGCGGACTCCTCGAACTGCAGAGGACAACGAGCATCTACGGTTTAGAAAAAATTCTGCCTTTGACCCGTCGTTGCACAGTGCTCGAGCTGCAGAGCACTACAACTGCGCCACCCTCGTAGGGCGAAAATGCTGAAAAGCTATCCCAAAAACACGTCTCTTCAAAGAAACTTGCAAACATACTCAGATCTGTCCACACCTGCAATAAGCAACTACACTCAACCACACACCTGTCTTCTCCCAACAACCGAACCACCATGGCCTGCAAACTAAGAACATAACTCGAAAACTAATTTGAAAAACTTGAGAAAAACTTTAGGATTAGACCTAAAGAGGAAAGACTAACATGAAAATGAAAACCTAACATAAGCTTTATTGGGAGGAAAGAAAACTAGGAAATAAAGGGAGATCAAGGGCGGAGGAAGACCAACCACCATCTCAGAAGGAGGCGGCGACTTCCCCACCCACACAAAACCCTAACTTAAGATTTTTAGGCTTAAGAGATAAGGAGAAGCTTTTTGGGCCAATATCAACTGACGAATATTTCTAAATACATGTAAAATGACCTTGAATGTTAATCAGGGTCAGTTCATAACCTGCTTTAGAGCCATAACATACGATACTTTAAAATTGATGCAGTGTTATGATATCATAGAGATAGACCTAAGAACAAATACACATGGTGCATAAATAAAAATGGCAAAGCACAAAATGAGAGATATTCCCTTCAGAAGTCTGAAATGCCAGTATATGCTCGTTAGAGCCCGAAACCTGCAAAAATAGTAATACATTAGAGGTCTACATGAATGTATATCTCCAAAATTACAGATAAAAAAGGAAGAAGAAGAAGTACTTCTTTCAGGATTCGGGTGTATCCCTCGGTACTTTGCACTTATAGCATTCTTCCCTACAAGCGTAGTTGTGCGAACCACATCCTTGCCTGCCATTCAAAATAAGATTAGTTAACTTTTTTTATCAATCCCTCTGTATTTTACATAAATGCAGTTCATCTCATATTTTTCCTGTTCGAGTTTTCTCGAAAAAAATGAAAAAGGTTACTGATTACTTGTTGCAAATCCAGTCTCCATTTTTCCAACCAGGAATGCTGCTGCTGTTGTCACAACCAAGATCACCTCCAGAGGTTGTCATTTGGGAACCATAAGCACCACCACCTTCAGAGCCTCTATTTGCACCACATCTATAACAATATGTTCTACTAGCAAAGTTATGAAAATAGCAGTTCATCGCGCTACAATACCAATCTCCGGCCATAACCTCAGCCTGGCTTGGAAAGCCATAAATTGGAGCTCCAAATTTAGAGTAGCCACATTTTTGGCATGCAACCCTCTTTTGAAAATTAAGATGCTGGCATGCTCCACACATCCAATCTCCTGACCGGCTCATTTTCCTATAAAAACAAGTAAGTCTTTATAATTCTATTACTTTGTCGCGATATTTCCCTTAAAGAATCAAAAGATAGGAAAACTGAACTCTGCGCAATTACCTTCCACAGAGCTACAAGATCGAGTTTTTATGAGTGAATGAGTGTCTGATATAAAAATTTGAAAGGTGTGGCAGACTTTTATACACACTGATTTAGGAAACATAACACTAGCTTGTGGTAAAGAACTTTCAGAAAGTTTCAGAACATGAAACATCGAAAGCGTGTAAATCAGTAGACGTATAATACACAAAAGGACACACTGCTTGTACGTAGGAGCATAAATTTTACAACAGAATCTAGTACTAATTATTCGTATGCAATAATAAGTGTGCCAAACACGTACATTTACGCGTATGCATGTAAATTCTCAGGTCAGTATCTAGAACAGAAGAGATATGCATCATATGGTCTGCGTTAAAGATTTAAGGCTTCAACTTTTCAACATTACGAGTTTAAGAAGTGTGAAGAAAAGAAGAGGTTTGAATATATTTCATGGACCGCAACTTAACAATAAGGTTGCTTTAGGACTTGCGCGGACAGGCTTATACGGAGCTTGAAGAATATGTTCCTTTTAAATGCAAACAAATTATTCAATTCAAGTGTTTTACTCTAGCAAGAATCAGTTCCCTTCCTGCAATAATTTACCTCCTTTTCGGACAAAATCTGCAAATGTTTTTACAGGCTTGTTTGATCTAACACATACTTACAGCTCTGAAAAGCTTGATCACATTGTCCATAAATCTATGAATTGTATAACACATTAGACAGATCGGTTGGCCGCGGGCCTAAACTGTAGAAAGGCGGTCAGTTACGCGCAGACTCCGAGTACTGACACTTGATTGTTTTTTGGCAAAAGAAGAATATTGAGTATCACCAAAATATCAAACAGTACTGTGTATAGAAGAATATTGAGTATCACCAAAATATTGAGTATAGATGATTAGCTAAAGATAAAAGATGTGGTCCGGTTTCCAGCATTCTGCATTTATAGATGATTCTCTACCCCCACTTATGAGGTGGTGGACTTAAGATTACTATAAAAGATCCGGTAAATCATTCAACGTTCGTTTGACAATGCACACGGTCCGTGTAGAAAGGGTGTTGCGTACTGAATAGAAGAGTCGAGCTTAACATATAAAGGTCGGTCCTGTGCGACCCAATGTACATTTTGAATTTTTAGTCAACTGTCCGCACTTTTTAATATATCTTTTGCACATTTTAATATGTATTTGTGCATTTGATTACAATAAAAAAATTCAAAAATAGAATTTGTGGAATGTTGTACTAAAATTGATACATCGATCCAGTTGTAAGATCGCAGAATTCGTACGCCACGTCAGGTTTTAAATGAACCGTTCTCTATATAAAAACCTCAAATTAACACTTTTAAGTCTTCTGATTCATTTTTTTGATTCAAGGTGAGAATATTTCTACGGAAAAAGATATTACAATACGCGCAAAAGAAAATAACCGAAGGGACAAATTCTAAGACATTTCTACATCGATGAAGTCTCATTCAAGCAGTTAATGAAGCAGGCCATGATCGGCGTCATCCCAACGAACTCACCAAAGTCCATAAACCTTTCGGACTCGAGAAGACTCTCACCAGCATCGCAGACAATAATCCAAGAGGGCTTCAAAGACCAAGAAGGCAGGAAAACAAACAAAGAAGGGAAAGCCCAATAGCAGGAAACCCTAGCAGCCCAATAACAGGAAACCCAATAGCAGGAAACCCTAGCAGCCCAGCTGGCCCACAAAACAAACAAAGCCTAAAAGCAGGAAACCCTAGCAGCCGTCCTTTCCTCACTCGCGCCGCCGAGCCTCAGCCGCACCATCTTCCCGCCGCCGCCTCCAATCTCACGCCGCACCAACCCACGTCCGCCAAGCCTCGGCCACCGAGTCCCTAGCTCACGCCCCGTTTATCCGGCCATTCCAAGCCCAATCCGCCCTCCCGTCAAACGTCCCCTCCCGAACCCCTCCAAACCTCGTCTCCGCGGCTCCATCCGCCGCTCGTCCCATCTGGCCGGTGACCGCTCAGAAGCTTGGATTGAAGACCAAGCCTTGGGTCACCCGCAAGCGTCGTCAACCAACCAGTGACCGAGCATCCGGATCCATCTCCACCACTCACCGCACGACCATCCCCGAGGCGGGATCAGAAAGCAAGCACCAAGGCTTGATGGAAAACTAGCACAAGGCTAGAGGAAAGCTAGCATAGATGCTAGAGCAAAGTGGAGGTCAAGCCTCCATTATTGAAGGGAAAGAAAACAGTACGAAGTGAAAGGAAAACTATACTACCACGGGCGAAGGAAGACTGACCTCCTTTCCAAGAGGAGGGGTGTCTTCCCCACTCTAATCTATGATTTGCAAAGAGGGCAGAGGTTTTTAGAAAGAGGGCAGAGAAAAGCTATCAACTCAAAACTGAATGTTAACCACTAGAAAATTTGGATTTTTTCCGAAATCATGTAACATTACATTCATTTTCAAACGCTGATGTTTTGTTCCAGTAGCAAACTCATACATGATTTTATATAAAGTATGTTTCTTTGATGTTTGTAAAAATGGAATATACTGGAGGAATATGTGGAAGGGAGATTCCATTTTCAAATGCAAATTTTCTGCTGTAACAGAAATAACTGATTTTCTTTTTCCATATAAACTCCCACATTTCCCTCTACGCCCATCCACATTTCCAGCAGTCAACATCTCCTCAATTTCCCTTTCCTCGCCGGACCTCTCCGGTGGAGGTTCTTCCATCCTCCTCCATTTTCTCATCACCCATTTCCCCCCAACAATGCCTCTACTCCTCTCTCCCAAGAACCATGTTGAAAATTGTACAACAAAAATGATCAGCTGATCCAAAACACGTTCATTGATGACAGTGATGGGGATTTGGATGATGAGGTTGATGGAACCACCAACATGGAGATGGTCCAGCTTGGAGCTAACAGAACCAAGAATGTTCTTATTCTTATGAGCGACACGGGCGGTGGTCATCGTGCTTCTGCTGAGGCCATTCGCGACGCTTTCAGATTGGAGTTTGGTGATGAATACAATGTACCTAATCAATCCCATCTCATTTCATCTACATATCATCATCATCATCAACTTAACATATGATAAAATGTTGCAAATCTCATGAATGTGTTTTTCAGATAATTATAAAGGATGTGTGGAAAGAGTACACAGGCTGGCCTTTAAACAACATGGAAAGCCAATACAAGTTCATGGTAAAACATGTACAGCTTTGGAAAGTGGCTTTTCACAGCACTTCTCCAAGATGGATACATTCGTTATACCTCGCTGCAGTTGCGGCCTTCTACGCTAAGTGAGTAATTTCTTATCATATCACATGAAAATGATCTTCTATTTTTGTATCTAGCATTGATCACTGTGTGCTACATGTATTGAATGATACAAGGCAAGTGGAAGCAGGGCTGATGGAGTACAAGCCGGATATCATCATCAGTGTCCATCCTCTAATGCAGCATATACCTGTATGGGTATTAAAGTGGCAAGGCCTTCAAAAGAAAGTCATTTTCGTCACGGTCATCACCGACTTGAGTACCTGCCATCCTACATGGTATGATACAACCATCAAGTTACTTACAAGATTGAGTATATATTCTTGTAGGATTCAGTTTAATATTTTGTTTCAATAGGTTTCATCCAGGGGTTAACAGATGCTATTGCCCTTCAAATGAGGTATCTAAAAAAGCAATAGAAGAAGGGCTCGACGAGTCACAGATTCGTGTCTATGGTCTGCCAATTAGACCGTCTTTTGCACGAGCAAATGTCTCCAAGGTACCTTTCTGAACCAAACAATGTTTGGGTCTTTGAGGTGTTATCATAGTATGAGATGATACTTGATAGACTAATGGTGTAATCTTGTAGGATGATTTGCGAACAGAACTAGAGATGGATCCAACATTGCCAGCAGTTCTGCTAATGGGAGGTGGCGAAGGTATGGGGCCGGTTAAAAAGACTGCCAAGGCTCTTGGAGAAACTCTTTTCGATAAAGAACTCGAAAGACCTATTGGCCAGCTGATTATCATTTGTGGTCGTAATAAAAGCCTGGCAGAGTCATTAGAAGCTTTGGAGTGGAAAATCCCAGTGAAGGTCGTTCGTTCCCTCCTTTTATTTCACACCTTTTGTCTGATCCTTACACCTAAAAGTTTGATGCATTTTTGTGCATGTGGAATTTCAGATCAGAGGATTTGAAACCCAAATGCAGAAATGGATGGGAGCTTGTGACTGCATTATCACTAAAGTAACTAGTTCTCAACTCAAGAGTACTTGACTGTAAAAATATGCTTTTGAGCAACGGTTCGACGTCTTTTTTATGTCTGCAGGCTGGGCCGGGAACCATCTCAGAAGCGTTGATCAGGGGTCTACCGATAATACTTAACGACTACATTCCCGGACAGGTTAGATATAGCCAAAACTTTTTACAAGCTACTTCTTCAAAGATATACACTTGGACTTACAAAAAACTTTTTGTTTCGAACAGGAAAAGGGTAATGTACCTTACGTAGTGAGCAACGGGGCCGGCGTCTTCACAAGAGATCCAAAAGAAACTGCAAGGATTGTAGCTGAGTGGTTCAGTACCAAAACAGATGAGCTTCAACAGATGTCAGAAAATGCACGCAAACTAGCGCAACCGGAAGCTGTTTTCGACATTGTGAAGGATATTCATGTACTAGCGAAACAACGCGGACCTCTAGCTGATATTCCTTATGAACTCACATCTTCATTCTCAAGCTTGATATGAAACATCCCTGTTTTGCTTACTAAACTGATCAAAGTGAATCACTCCGGAGTTTGATACTTGTAGAGCTAGCCGTTTACATTATTTTCTTACCTTGGGGGTATTTTAGTCAAAATAAATTTCTGTTTTGCGCTAAATTCTATAGTATTTACCCGATTCCGCACTTTCCCAAATATTCACTTAGACCCCTTAATTTCAAATGTTTATAATATAGCACTTTAACATTCTGTAAATCTCGAATTGGCCTCGATTTCAAGTTGTGCATCACTTCGATTAGTCCACTTCAGTTTTACCCAATTCCGCAACGACCCTGAATTTAGGGTTTCTTCTACCACCGAGTCCTTTCCAGGTAAATCAATCTCTATTCGCCTCGTTGATCGCTAATTTCGTATCAGATAAGTGCAATTGCGCACCTCGTTGATGTTGCTGATTGGCGAAAACCGCTGATCGCTTGCTGTTTGCAAAAATTGAGTCAGTAATTGACAGACTTGTGCAAGGCTATTATTCAATTTAGTTGTTTTCTTGCTTGATTAATTGCGTAGTTAGTGTAGTTTGATCTTCATTTGTGTTATGATTCTGAGCTTGTGTCGTTTCATGTCATTTGACTGGCTGAGTGAAAATTGACCATTGAAGTAGGTTGAGTAAGGTTAGTCTTGCTGCTTGTTGATACGATCCTTCAAATTCGAAGTAAATTAAGTGGATGATATTGACTATTTTCACGGTCATTTAGATATATCTGAACTTGATCACTACTAAAAGAGTTGTTAAATTGAGAAGTTAGGACATGATGTTCTCAGGATTTCTCAGCATAGTTGTTATGTGTAAAACGTAACAGAGTTGTGAGTTTCAAAATCTTAAATTTAGCTTGTGATCTTGTTGAAGTCCCCTTGACCTGTTTTAGATATTTCCTACATTAGCATTTGTTTTAATACTCAGCGTTGTAAGAACTGTGATACATTTACTTCATGTTGGTGTTAATAATGAAATTTGAGAACTCTAATTTATATGAGTTTTTGGGAGGAAAATTTCAATTTTATAACTATTCCTTTAATTGCATTTCATTTGTCAGCAGTACTGAATAAGTAGTGCCAAACAGATACTTATGATACGGAGGGTTTTGGTATGCCTGCTACTGATACTTGGGACTTGACAATTTGTATGAGTGGCTGACTGTTGGAACTCAGCATTACACTGCGATGGTAAAGGGAAAGCTTATTTTGATTTGTCAGTCCGGCGGTGAGTTTATAAAGAAGGATGATGGATCCATGGTATACACTGGAGGTGATGCAAATGCAATTGATATCAATTGTGAAACCACGTTTGAGGATCTTAAGCTTGAGCTAGCAGAAATGTGGAACCTGGACTCCAAAACCGTTTCAATGAAGTACTTCCTTTCTGGAAATAAGCGGACTCTCATTAATCTAAAAAATGACAAAGATCTGAAGAGAATGATGGAATTTCACAAGGAATCTGTGTCAACTGATCTTTTTGTGTTTGGAAAAGAAGGTTTTTCTCAAGATGCTGCAAACAGCTGTACCACTAGGTATTTTTCTTGTGCATTGGTTGAATATCTATTTCATTGTATTTTCATTGACCAGTTAACATGCTATCGTTGCTTTGTGTATATGTTCTATGAACTGTCAGAAATCAGAACAATGAAGAATGAAGAATGAGATTGATAAAACTAACGTGAATGAAATATCCCATGTCAGGGTGATTGCTTGATGCATCCTTACCATATTTTCATACTCTCTGTAGGGCAAATGTCATAAAAACTGCCAAAACTGTCAGCAAGTTTAATGCTTCTGCCCCCGCGACGTCTCGAAAAGAAACTCTTCCGACTAATATATTCTCGGTCCCAGATATTCTTTCAGACGCCTCTCCAACTTTGATTGATGTCTCAATCACATTGCCACATGAGTTACTGAGTTCTAACACTGCCCAAAATGTGAGCTCGTTTCCCATCCCAGCAGATCTTTATGATGGAAATGAATCATCTGATGATTCTCTCTATAATGTACCAATTAGAAGTAATGCTTGTCAGAAAAGAGTTGCAACTGTTATGAATGATTCACCTGCTGACACAGTTAAGAAGCGGAGACGTGCTTCATCATGGAAAATTGATGCTGATTGTTGTCTCACACTTGCTGAGCCTAATTATTCAATGGGCATTGAAGAACTGGAAATACAAGAAGAAGCGCCTATTGAAGCTGAATGGGATATGCCACCAAAACATGTTGATTCTATTGAAAATTCTCTGGACATTGTGGTTTCGTCTTGGAAAGATGGAATTGTTGGCATTGGTCAGGAATTTGTGAGTGCAAAAGAATTTCGAGATGCTCTTCAGAAGTATGCTGTTGCTAATAGATTTGTATACAAGCTGAAAAAGAACGATTCAAGTCGTGTAAGCGGTAGGTGCGTAGTTGAGGAATGCTCATGGGCAATTCATGCATCTTGGGTCCAGTCTTCTCAGGTTTTTGTCATAAAAAAATTAAATAATATGCACACTTGCAAAGGTGAGTCATGGAAGTCGGCCCATCCGGGGAAGAACTGGTTGGTCAGCATCATAAAGGAAAAACTACAAGATACACTACACCCTAAACCCAAGGAAATAGCTAAAAGTTTACTTCTTGATTTTGGAATCCAGTTAAATTATTCTCAAGTATGGCGGGGTATTGAAGACGCAAGGGGTATGCTTCAAGGCTCTCTCAAAGAAGCATATAATAAACTGCCTTCTTTATGTGAGAGAATTGTGAGCTCTAATCCTGGGTCTATAGTTAATCTCAACACCCATGATGATAACAAATTTCAGAGACTGTTCCTTTCCTTTCAACCCTTGATTGTTGGTTTTCAGAATGGTTGCCGTCCCTTAATTTTCTTGGACTCTGTATCTTTGAAGTCCAAGTATAATGAATTGTTGTTGTTAGCTACTTCTATAGACGGGGCTGATGAGTGTTTCCCAGTTGCATACTCTATAGTTGATGAGCAGAGCTCTGATAACTGGTTCTGGTTTTTACATCAACTGAGATCAGCTGTTTCAACTTCAAGACCCATTACGTTTGTCCTAAAGAGAGAATTAGGAATCGCAGAATCAGTATATGAGGTGTTCAGTGATGCATGTGTTGGCTATTCTCTGTTTCACCTGTTGGAAAGCTTTAAGAAAAGCTTAGTCGGTCCGTTCAAGGGGATGGTAAGGGCTCGCTACCTGGATATTTTGTTACTGCGGCGCAAGCAGTTAGAGTAGATTGTTTCAAGAAAGCTACCGAACAAATAAGACAAGTGTCTTTGGCTGCTTATGATTGGGTTATGCAAAGTGAGCCTAACTGTTGGGTAAGTGCGCTGTTTAATGGTGAGCGCTACAGCCATATCACCCATAATGTTGGAACAGAGTTACATTCCAAGATGATAAATAAAGTTCGAGACTTGCCCATAAATCAGAAGATACCTGCATTAGCATCTCTGATAATTGACTTGATGAGCACTCGCCTAACAGAATCAAAGCAGTGGACATGTAACCTCACACCACCCAAAGAAGAACAGCTAAGGGTTGAGAATGCAAAATCTCTTGGTCTTAAAGTGTTTCATTCGTCAAACACCTTGTCTGAGGTGCATGAGGATGGCAGCAATCATGTAGTGAATATTGACACCAGGGACTGTACCTGCCTCAACTGGAAAATGTTTGGGCTACCTTGTCGGCATGCAATAGCAGTTCTCAGTTCTAAAGGCCTAAATATGTATGATTATTGCCAGCATTGGTTCTCTGTTGATACTTATCGGCTAGCTTATGCCGATTCCATAAATCCACTTGTGAGTGTTGAAAGTCTTTCACAAGCAGAAGAAACAGATGCCCCATTACAGGTAGCCCCTCCAGCTACTGCCCCTGCTCGACAACTTAAGCAGGTGAAAACACTGAAAGAGCCCAAAAGAACTGTGGTGTGCACCAATTGCAAGGAACCGGGGCATAACAAGGTAACCTGTATTAAGAGTTGAAATTCAGGTATTGTAACATAGAAGTGTTTTTGTAGTTATATATAGATTTACTGCCTTAAATGACCATTTAAGCCTTGTATACTAAATAACTTAATCAATCTGTCTACTGAATATAATCCTTATTCTGCATGTCTTATCTTCATTATATGAGGTAAATGTTAGGGTGCTCAAAAGTCAAAACTATATACTGTAAACCATAACCTTATGTTGTAAATGCCCTATCTATCTTTACTGCCCCATCTTTCATTTATCTGTAGACCCTAAATCACGAACATTATCTTAAAACTCTCGATCATTTATTAGGGATTTGTGTACTTGTACAATGAGGTAAAGTGCTAAAACCTAAGTGGTATGAAAGATTAGCTTAGTTATTGTGGAGGATGTAACATCACATTAGTGGTAACAGTATGACTAATGAATTGTTTACAATCAATGCACGGACATAATCTACCACACATTCAGATTGTCAAGAAACTTGCACGACATCATCATTCCACATTTCAAAACAAACAATATACATGTTACCAGCAGGAGACAATTTGCAAAAAATAGTGTGTAAATTGAAAAATGGGAAGTCAAGTGGTTGTGCTCTAACTTAAAAAATTGTTATTACAAGACCAAGTTCATTGAGATGCAACTATTGCACATGTGACGAACACAGTGCCCTTCCAACCCATGAAGCTCGATCTCACTCCAACACAATGAAGCATACTGATCAAATACTACTAACCAACTCTGCTCAACAATTGTCCATCCTTGAAGCCGATCCACCTCCAAGGTTCATCATCAGTCAATCCTCCTTCACCAACATCCAGTATTCTACTTCTCCTCCACTGGGTCAGATCCCTATCATTGACATAAGCATTCTTGCATCACTCAATTCATCCGAAGAAGCCTGCTGCAATGAGATTCAGAAATTGCACTCTGCCCTCTCCACTTGGGGAACTTTTCAGGTCATTTCTTTCCTCTATACGCATTTTTCAAGACTTGAAAATAATTAAGCCTGATGATTTTTGATAAAATTTGTTTATTAAAATCATGTAGGCCATAAACCACAGGATTCGAGGTTCATTTCTAGGCGAAGTTCGTAGCGTGGCCAGGGAATTCTTCGCTCTGCCTATGGAGGAAAAGATGAAGTCAGGTCGACAAGTGAACGAAAGGGAAGGGTATGGGAATGATATAATAGTTTCTGATGACCAGATCCTTGACTGGACTGATAGACTTGTTCTTGGCATACTTCCCGAGGACTCGAGAAACCTTCATCTCTGGCCGAAGAACCCAATTCGCTTTAGGTACTCTACTCATCTTACATTTGCTTGAATTTGTTTTGATATTGAAATCACGGGTACTATGATTATCACTATTTTAGGCATCTTAGATGATACTTGTTGATGTGGTTGTGTTCTGCTGCAGTGACATTTTACTTGAATACACCGCAAAGATAAATTTCATAACTGACATTGTCATCAAGGCCATGGCGATATCCTTGAATTTAAATGAAAATAGCTTCTTGGATCAGTATGGAGAGGGTCCAAGGACATTGGCTAGGCTTAACTACTACCCTCGCTGCTCAAAGCCTGATGAGGTCCTCGGTCTGAAGGCTCATACCGATGGGGCTGGCATTACGGTACTTTTGCAAGATGACATAATTGAGGGTCTGCAGATAATGAAAGACGGACAATGGCTTAGAGCTCCCATCGTCCCTGACGCCCTCATTGTGAATCTTGGTGACCAAATGCAGGCAAGTCGATGTCTGAATATGTTTGGGTGCAATCCTTAAATACAAAATGAAGTTTTTCGTAACAGTCTTTATTTTGTGATGAAGATAATGAGCAATGGAATTTTCAAGAGTCCATTGCATAGGGTGACGGTAAGCTCGAAGGGGGACAGGATATCAGTGGCTATATTCAAGGAGCCCGGACGAGGGACGGAGATTGGACCATTGGACAAACTGATTACCGAGTCAAGGCCGAAGTTATATAAAAACTTGAAGGACTATGGAGCCATCAACTTTGAATGCTTCCAGAAAGGAATAGTAGCTCTTGACACTGTCACAATGTGATGCTTCTCGCTTGTCTTTGCAATGAGTCTTCAATAGAACTTTTGATGGTGTGTTTGACTTACGAAATTTTAGGGGTGAAAAGAAGGTTCAGAAAATTAAGACTATTATTACCGATAATGTTCTTCTACTGCTCACTACCGGTAATGTTATTCAACCGTTTGTGTATTTTACAAATTTAACTATTTATTTTTATTCAAAATTAATTTAATTTTAATCGTTAAATTAATCAAAATCAATGATTGAAATTAGGCCTTCATATCTTACGTAATTCAGATGTTTCTAGATCCTAACTCCATATTATTACTACAAGTGAAACTAATCACAAAAATAATATAATAATTACGTCTAAGAGCGAAAGCAAGCCACAAATCGCCACTTTGCCCAAGTTACACTCACAAGCCGCCACGTGCACTCCTCGTTTCTAATTTTGCTTCCGCACGGCGAGGTGAGAGACTCAACAATGGCGAAGACGCACTTGACCACACACTCACTATCACCACGCTGTTGCGTTCCTCGCCGCGCAATTCCAATTTCGAACCACCACCACCAGCCGCATCGCGCCTCTCTCCATCATCTTCACTCGCGATTTTCAACCCCGCGGAAAATCGTAGTCGTTTCAGTTTTAGGGTTTATTCAGGGGCTAAGGATACACGAATCGTTGCCGAGAGAAGTAAAGACGAGGCTGTTGGCTTGTCCACTGGATTGGTTGTTGATGATGAATTGGACGAGATTGTTACCGCTTCTGATAGCAAGCTGTTATTAGGTAGCTTTGATTGGAATTTGCCTACTTGGAAGGATGTACCTCAGCGTTATAGGCTCATTGGAGCTACTGCCCTGGCTTTTGTTGTCTGCAATATGGATAAGGTGGTTGAAACTAGTTTGTAATTTTGGAATTGGAAGTATGATGGTTTTTAATTGATTGTTTGAATTGTGTAGGTAAATTTGAGTATAGCCATAATACCCATGTCACACCAGTTTGGGTGGAATTCGTCAACTGCTGGATTGGTTCAGTCATCTTTCTTTTGGGGCTACGCATTGAGTCAGCTACCAGGGGGCTGGCTCGCAAAGACATTCGGTGGAAGGTGAGCAATTATTATTCTCCATTAATTATGTATGTCATCTAACTTTGGATTACACATTGCATCTATCATGCGCCCATTGTCAACCATCTGTTCAGTGAAAAGTCTTGTAGCGGTTTTTTAATGAAAATGTTACCTTACTCATACTATAATAATTTCAAATTGCAGAAAAGTTCTTCAGATTGGAGTTCTGGTATGGTCTTTGGCTACAGCATGTGTTCCGTTGTTGGCCGGATACATGCCTGGCCTTGTCCTCTCCAGAATCTTGGTAACTTCAGTTCACTTCTCACTTGCTTTATATTGATTTTTAGTGAGCACAATCTGAATTTTGATAAAAAACTCTAACAAGTTCTTCGATTTGGCGTTTATCATATTTCTCTTTCATGATCAAGTTACTTTGTCCTTGTCTCCCCCTTTTTTAATCGTGATTTGGACATAATAGTATTTAAAACCTCTAATATTTTATTGCTTCTCAATGAATGCTAGGTTGGAATAGGAGAAGGTGTTTCCCCATCTGCTGCAACTGACCTTATCGCGAGGCATGTATGATATCTGAAGTGCTTGCATATTCTATAATATTCCTCTCTTTCTATGTTACCTTTCATGGTGTAACTTAGATAGTTAGTAAATTGTAAACAAGGTTTCTTTCGTTTCAATATCTGACTTATTATATTTCGCAGAACCATTCCACTTGAAGAACGTTCGAGAGCAGTGTCTTTTGTCTTTGGGGGTCTAAGTGTGGGAAGCGTTGTGGGGTATGCAATATGCACTCTATGGATGAAATTTTTTATTTCAAAAAAAATATTTACCATGTTGAAGGATTGTGCTCCAAGCATAAACAAGTTAATTTGATTGTGGGGAATTATGTTCACCATACTATAGCCGATGATTATTCAACGAAAATATATTTGATGTAAGTGTCATGAATTACCTAAGTTCCTTTTATTATTCATGGTATTACAACAGATGTTTTCTTGCAGATTTATTTTGGCTCCCTCTTTAATTCAAAGTTTAGGTTGGGGATCGGTGTTTTACATATTTGGCTCCGTAGGAATTGTTTGGTGAGTAAGATTTTGTTCCTTTTAATGTTTCAAAATGTACAAATTGCTATGACATCAAGTTTCTTAAATCTCTGTCATATATCTACAGGTTCTTAGTGTTTCAGCTCGTCTCAGAAGCGGAGCCTACATTAGCAGATCAAGCTGTATCAAGTAACTGACCCATTTGTTGTTTTGGAAATGTTACTTTTTGTCTTCTCATTGTAACTGATAATTTCAGTATTTTTAGTACTGAAAAATGCTTTGCTTTCTAATTCTTCTATTTTCAATTGAATGCTAATTGGCTGTACCTAATCATTATGCTTTCTGCTCCCTTTGAATCAGGGTCTCAGCCTACTACCGAATCAAAAAACCTTCAATGACGGAGTTGGCTGCATCACTTAAGGTATGGCTTTGATTTATGTGTCTTGCATACTCCGCTCTTTACATTTGCATTTAAATTCTATGCACGTGCCCCAATTTATTACCTTAATCATATAAAATCTGGAGAACAGTATCAAATGCATTTTGTGAGCCTAATGATACCTCTAAAAATAATATAGCAAGATTTAAGCAGCTGTAAACATTGACTGAGGGAGTACTCTGCCGTTCATATGTATCTTTACAATCATCATGTCGTGCAAAAGGCCGTGGTCCATGTTTTTTTCCTTTTGCCCAATATTTGACTTGTTGCATTGGTTTCCTAAACCAATTTTGTAATATTGAATACATGTTGATAGAAAAACTAATCATCAGCTGGGCCAAATTTGGTTTTAATTAGTTCACGCTTGGCTGAGGTTAAGTTAATCATGTCTCAGACATAAACTACCAACTGACGTAGCTACTTTTCAGTGGAAAAGAAAAACGCGAACAATTGAGCTGAAATTAGAGTTGAAAAGCTAATGGTTCCTTAATCTACTGAACCTCAGTCATTGTGTTGGATAGATTTCCTTGCTCTGCACGGTGTATTATGCTTACAGTGATAGCAATTTATATTTTGAGAACAGCATGATGAACCAACTAAAAAAGCTAATGTGAATCACTGAACCATTCTCCCATTCTTTTACCTTGCATTAGTTTCAGACTACTATGCAGAGCAAGCATGTTTCTTATTAAAAGCTTTGTTCTGTAGGATGTGCCCTGGAAATCATTTTTTAGTTCCCCAGCTGTGTGGGCAATGATATATGCTCACTTTTGTGGAAGTTGGGGTCACTATACATGTCTGTCTTGGCTGCCTACTTATTTTAGGTATTATGATAAAAAGTTATATTGGTGATACTGTAGAAGATCCTCTAACATTTTTTGATAAAATGTCTAATCAATTTTCATCAATAACCCCTGCAGTGAGGTGTTGGATCTAAATTTGACAGAAGCTGCTTGGGTAAGTGACTTATATAAGGCTGTATCTCTTAGAAGGCCCATTTAAGTAGCATGTATAAGTAGTAATCTTCTACTAGCCTTTGTAAACAAATAAAATTATGTGTACAAAAAACAGTGCTAGATATAATGATATTCAAAAATTAATGTCTGGACCACTTACCTTTTAGGTCTCTGTTCTCCCACCGCTTGCTTCAATTGTTGTTACCAGTTTTGCGGCGCAGTTAGCTGATTACTTAATTGGCAGTGGAGTTGACACAACAAAGGTATAACAAAAAAGATATTGGCAGTGGGATGGATAAATAAATGCCTTTTGTGCATCTTAAAGGCGCCTTCCATAAATGCTTACGTGTAAAGTACATTTAACTTTGTTTTTATGTGGTGCTTCAGTGGTTTGATCCCACTGTGTAGTGTGTATTGCCGTGTGTTATAATGACGCTGCCCGAGATGTCACTTAGATATGACATCAGACCTTTTCTATCTTCAGCCAGTGCATCAACTTTCTTTATTACTAACTCTATTTATTACTAACTCTATTTATTACTTTGGTACCTATTTTCTTCAACTTGTGCCTTGTCAAGATCATTTTTGTTGTGTAGGTTCGCAAGATCTGCCAATCAATTGCCTTTATATCCCCTGCAATATGCATGATTCTTTCCTCACTGGATCTTGGATTGCCACCTTGGGAAGTTGTGGCGATTCTGACCGGTGGATTAGCCCTCTCCAGTTTCGCTTTGTCAGGTAAGCTGGAAATTGTCCAACTTCTACAGAGTTGTTCCGTGATGTCATCAATTTGCAACTCAGTTGCTTCGTCTCTTGATGTTTATTTTTGCTCTCCTTTCCCATCAGGACTTTACTGTACCCATCAGGATATTTCGCCAGAATATGCCAGCATTCTCTTGGTATGTGTTTCAGTATTTCACCTGAATAGTACTGCTACAGTAGTAATGAAAGAATACAACAAGGAGTGGAATAGTGAACTAAAACAATTTGTGTTTTATGATAGAAGTTATTAATTGTTCTTTAGATACAAGGTTCGTGACATTTTGGTACATAACCATCCAGATGATACATGTTCGTAGTGTCTTGCCCTTAAGTGGCGACTTTGCATTGACGTACTATTATAATAATTATCAGTAAGATGCATATATCCATTAATGAGTCTTATGCCAATGCTAAGGGATGAGCATTTCTTAAGGCATTAACGCCCCCTAATTTTTTGAAAATGAGTCTGTTTGGTTAAAAGCTGCAACTTAAAACATTTGAGCGATAAAATAAGTTATATAGGCAATACAAGACTACATGACGTAATTGCACGTGTTCTAAATTTTATTGCAACCATGTCATGATTTCATGTCTAAATATATATTTGAATGTGTTCCTATACAGCGTCACATGCTAGCCCATTTCTAGTTATGTTCATATAGATCTGACAATCAACTCTGAAGTCTGATTGAACTCATTGTCCAAATATTAAGTTCTAATAGGTTGCTGAAGTGGAAATTCAAAATCAGTTAAGAGCCATTGAATTGGTTAAGGATTGTTTGTATTCAGTGTTTTTCCTTTTCAAGTAAAACTCTCTAAGGTTCGAGAAAAATCTGATATTAATTTTTGTAAACTAAGTCAAACGGCATGTATGTTTTCACTATTTTCCTATACAATTCCTTACTCAGACTACTGTTTTCCTGGTATTTTTATGTCATTGGCTTACATTTTTCTGTGGAACCTCACTGCACAGGGTATTACAAACACCGTTGGTGCAGTGCCTGGAATTGTGGGTGTTGCTCTCACTGGATTTCTTCTAGACTCCACACATTCATGGAGTGTAAGTTTTACAGTTTACTATTCTTTCAACATCCCTCATATCCTCAGTTGACTTGCATGTCTTTGATTTATGATATAATTTTTTGTTGTGCCATCTGTAGATTTCACTATTTGCGCCATCTATCTTCTTCTACTTGACCGGCACAGTTGTATGGCTTGCATTTGCCAGCAGTAAGCCTCAAAAGTTCATCAAAAGAGATTGATCTTTCTAGAAGAAGAAGTCTGGATGAAATTAATACAAGCTGTAGGAAATACAGGAAGCTTTCTCAGAATCGAAGCTTTTTAGGTCTTCCATGATAAAGCTGAACTTGGTATATTGTTGTAAATCTACAATTTTGACGCCTTGTATGGTAAATTAGTGTATAGTTCATAGCCAAGCTGAAAAGTGTTGCCTGGGTGTTGTATATCCTCAAATTTGTTAGCAGCAGCAGAAAAATGTGTAATCAGTTTTGAATGCTTTGAAATGCAATAAAGATGTGGTTTCGGTGGTAAAGCGGGACATGTAAACTATGCAAGTATTTTATGGCTTGGAGTACATCTTCAAAGTTATGGCTAACAAATCAATAAAAATTACTACAGCTATGATTTTCTACCTGATAATAACATAATCAGAAACCTTATTAACAAATCAATAATATGTTCTGTTTTTATTGTTTTGCAGAATGTATATTTAGTTTTTTTAACTTAATACCTACTTTGAGTTCCCATAGGATGCTGCTTCTCAGCTTCTGCCTGTTCCAAACCAAATAAGACATGAAATAATGTGTTGATTCCCCTTTTCTATATTCCCTTACTATCTATCTTCTACATTCTGAGATACTAACAAACCATGAAGATGCATTGCACTAAGCAAGGTAGCAACACACACTACTGGCCATACAACACTCGACCCAAGATGCCAACAAATATATTCTGAAGTCATCTCTTCTGTAAATACCAAGGCAACGAATTTGACAGCTCGACGCAACGGACAATTGTAAACAAGTGGATATGATATCACTTACATTTGATTTTGTATCTTGGAAGAAGCACTTAATTGAAAGCCACAAGAGAATATTAGTACCTGGCCTCTTTAAATAACTGTTGATGTAATAAAATTTACTCTCTTCGGACAAAATAAACCATATTACTTGAAAATGGAAATCACGTGATTTTAAACCAGACAAATCTCCGGCCATTTGATTTACTAACCCCATAAAAACACACACATGAATCAAGAAACCAAACGTTAAGATTCAGATTAAAAATACAGAAATATTGTTACTATTCTGCGGTACAAAGTACTATGAATTACTTGAGAAGATTTTATTTTGTTATTGAGAGTACTTGTGATGCTGCTGCTTTGGTAATTAACATAAGGGAGACCTATGAGGAATCCCTTTCCTCCTATTTATCATGCAATTTGCCATATCCTCTTCTTCAACTTCTTCTGAACCCTTTGATGTGTCGGATTTCACACAAAAACAAAGTCCACTTCTCTTTTTCCTTACATTTGGAGGGCACCAGTAGCTAAGGTTATCTGACCCAGATGAGGATGAGCAGCTCATGGGCTCTTCATCACCATATGTATATGTGGTCATTGGTTCTGTTGCATTCAGTGCATCATAATCAGTTGATTCATTGTTGTTTTCTCCTAGGCTCATCATAATGTCTTGCGGATATATAAAGTCCGGTCCTAGTTGAAGTGTTCTGCATGTCTTTAAGTATGGAGACAAGTCTTTGTTGTGTTTTAGCACAAAATCAACCTGACCAGTAAGCATTAGCAGATCTTTAAAAATGACTTTGCTTCATTCTCAAGGAATAATAAAAAAAACTTTAAACTTGTGAAACCTCATAAAATGAATTCATATATTACCTTGCACCCAAGTGAGCAATGAATGTAGGGTTCTTGGAGACTTCTTTCGCATGAAGTGCAGAAATTAATAGACCCTTTAAACTGCCTGTTTTGCCGTCTCTTCTTTATGAATATCACCTTTGCGCTATTTATTGTATATGACTAAATTTTCAAATAAGGAGAGAAACTTCAGAAATGATGATCTACATGAAAAATAGTAGTTTCAAAGTTAATGCATGATTTTGGGAGATAGTTGGTAAACTGAACCTGAATGGTGGAGCAGTCAATAAGTTTTTCAAGATCCTCAAGTCTGATGACTTCATGGTC
>QZGG01001599.1:0-59515 GCA_006409495.1 Sedum album
GATCTCATGAATTTAATTTCTGCAAATTGTTCCTTAAATGAACTTGTTTAATGCTGCAGGCACTGTGGTACACTGAGATATATCGGTTGTTTCTGGCAGCCATTGTAATCGACACAATTTTAGCAGGGTTCATTGCAACCTTCATCTTGAACTCGAATAGTCGAGCATTTGGTTTCAGGCATGTAGCTATTGAAATGCAAAGTCCCGAGAGTGAGCTGGTAATTTTGTCTTGTGTGCATGATCCGCGTCATGTGTGGACAATGGTTGGTCTTATTGGCACGCTCACTGGATGTGAAAATACACCAGTTTTACCAAGCTTAGTACAACTTATCGAACTTCCAGAGAGTAAAAATGATTTGACATTTAATGAACAAGATGATGAAGAGGAAGAACTTTGGAAAGGACCCTATGGGAATGATGCTGTGGAGATCAACGATGCAGTTGATGATTTTGTAGCCAAAACAGGAGTCACAATGCGTGAAGGAAAGATTGTATCACCTTACAAGAGTATGTACGAGGATATATGCAACCTTGCGGAGGACTTGCATTCATCTATCATAATTTTATCATTTCATAAGCACCAGCGAATTGATGGGAGAATGGAAAGTGATAAAAAGGAGGGTATACGAATAACAAATCAGAAAATCCTTCGCCATGCACCCTGCTCCGTTGCAATACTTGTCGATAAAGGAGGCACTTCGGGTAGTTTACAAGTTCCTGTTTCAGACTTTGTGCAACAAGTCGCTACCCTTTTCTTTGGTGGCCCAGATGATCGTGAAGCGTTAGCATACAGTAGAAGATCGGCTTGCATCCTCTTGTAAATTTAGCAGTCATTAGATTTGTTCATGCACCGACAAGGGAACGCGATTCAGCAATGAATATTGCAACTGGTAGAGATGATGAAGATTTCATGTCCATTTCAACAGACGCCAACGAGCGAGATATAGACAGTGCCTTCATTTCTGAATTTTTCAACAGGTATCCATCCACCTTTCCCATCTACAACATTTTGCTGTTAATCATCAGTGACTATAGAGCTCGTTAACCTTCTTTTCTTTCTCATTTTCTACTAGGTATGTGACATCAGGTCAAATTGGATTTGTAGAGAAATACGTAAATGACGGAGCAGACACAGTGAATGTCCTCAGGGACATGGGAGATATGTACTCATTATTCATAGTAGGAAAAGGAGGCAGAGATAACTGTCCAATGACGACAGGAATGAGTGACTGGGAAGAATGTCCTGAACTTGGTAAAATAGGTGACCTCTTAGCATCCTCTGATTTGCACGCAAGTGGTTCAATTCTAGTCATTCAGCAAAGAAGCTCTATGAGCGAACATCTAGATGATTGAATGCATGGCATGATGATCACTACAGCCTCAATTATACACATTGTGTATATCATCTTAACAGCGTGAGCTTCGACTTTTAGGTTATTATGTGTAGATAGCTGCTACAAACTAACGTTGTAAGTAAATGTGTTCTCTTTTTTCTTCAATCAGAGCATTATCACAAGTGTACATGATTTCACAAGTGTAAAGATAAATTTGATCTCATATATGAGAAGCATCATTTACAGGCATTTGAGGACCAGTCATAGTGAACATCTTCATAGTTTAACTGCATAAACTACGTCGTTTTTTTATTATTGTATTTTAAACTACGTAGTTTCGCGTTGATGTAGTTGGCATCTACTGAAATACAAAACAGGGGTAAATTCGGAAAGTTGAGATCCGGCATTTTCCATGGCAGCTGCGCGGCGCTTGCTCGCACGTTTACCGAAAAAGCTTTTGCCAGTCTGGTCGGAAAACCTAAGTCGACATACGCCGCCGCCTCCGATCGGAGCTTTCAGGCTAAACCCTAGTCGATCATACATTTCGGAAGTTCGCCAACCGGTGGTGTTGGAGGAGAGGGAGAACATTGTTCAACTACTTGACAGCGAAATCGAATACGAGCTCGATCGATATCCTCCACACAAGGTCATTTATTTTCCCTTTATTAACTTTCGCTTGGTTTGTGATATTAGGGTTTTGAAATTGGTGAGGTTAGGTTGACTTTCAAGTAGCTTTTTGTTATATGTAAATGGATACTTGTTTCTTGTTTACAATTTGAAATTTGATGGATACGAATTGAACCTTGTGGCTTTGTTTAGTATATTTGACGTATGTATATATATTTCGGATTCATGTTATCAACGCATATGTAAATGCAATAAAACCATAGAATACCCGGCCTCCTATCCATACAGATAGTATTCATCTTAACATGTAGTTCTGTTGAATCATGACAATATAAAAGGTAGACATTTTTTTCTTGGTTTTCTTGGAGGCAAACTGTATCTGTTTTACTTTTATTTTAATTGTTGTTTTAGATAATACTAATAAATAGAATTCTAGAAAAGGGAAAACATCAAGTAAAATTTGTAAGGGTTTCACTTTCATCACCAACATATTTATAAGTTTTTAATTTTGTTTTCTATCAAAATTTTAAGCACTCAACAGATTGTTAAGAATAAAATTAGCAGGATATCTGATTTTTCTGGGAAACTTTGAAGAAGGATATCAATATGTTTGCATACCCTTCATAAGAGTCTGGTTCGCAGCATGATTCAATATCTATTTTGTTTTACGGTCCGTTTGGTTGCATGGAAAAATGAGTGGAAAAAAATTGATGGAAAATCTAAAGGAAAACACTTGGTTGTGAAAACAAAACAATGTAAACTTTTTTCTCAAATTTCCATGGAAAATTACTTTCCTTTACATTTTTCCTTAAATATTATTTCCACTACTTTTTTCCCGCGTCCACACTGAACCTTAGTTTCCTACTCTTTCACCAGTTTGCATGTCAGGACATTTTCAATTGTTCTACATGATAGCTAACTGTATCATTCATGTCGGTGCATAAAATTCCTAGTCAAATCATGTTCTTATAGCAGCATGTATTTTAAGTTTTTCTTTTTCTCCCTAATGATGAGCTTCTTTGGTCAAGAGAATTTTAAACTGGTGCTGTTGATTAAATACTTTTCTTTTGATATTCAAACATCTAAAAATATCAGCTAGGATTGATGGATGAATTTGTTACTTGCAGCCAGTCGTCAAATACTTTTCTTTCGCTGTTGACGAAAAGCCCGGAGAGCAATGGATGTGTCTAAAAAGCAGGTTTGGTGATAAAGAAAATATCAAAATTGAAGTCACCATGTTTGATGCATCCCCACCCGCTCCAAAAATAACAAAGGATAAACTAGGAGAAGATGTGCAGCGTCACATCACGTTCATTGTCAACATATCCAAAGGAGTAAACAGTGAAAAGCTAGAGTTCCTTTGCTCAGCTTGGCCTGACAGCATTGAGATACGAAGTGTTCATTTGCATAATGTTAACAAATTTCCGTCTCAGACTTACATGGGTCCTCTTTTTAAAGATCTCGACGACCAACTGCAAGATGCATTTTATTACTTTTTGGAAGAAAGAGGTGTCACAGACGATCTTGCTGTATTCCTTCACGATGCTGTCAAGAAGAAGGAAAAATCTGAGTATATCAGATGGATGGGTAGTGTTAAATCATACATATAAATGAGAATCAAAAGTTCCTGGATATGGTGCAGTGGCTTATGATCTATATCAAAGATTCTAGATATCTTTTGGCCGCTGATTAGTATTTCATTGTTATTGACTTTAGCAAGCTGAGATTTTTATGTATCACAGGCTGCGCCAGCAAAACAGTTTTTCAAAATGTCATGTGAATTTTGTACTGTAATTTTATAGTTTATAGCATCTCAGATTCTCAATACCAGCTGATACATTGTTGAATCAGATTGATTATTTTATTGAACAGCAGATTGTGCCCACCACAAACACAGTACTAATGAATTACAATTGAGAATGCTTCAAAGCTCAGACTTGCCAGTACCTCATCACAGCTTTCATCATTCATCCTTCCACGTTCAAAAGGAAACTAACCAGAGACCATCTCTCCCAAAATTTAACAACCATATGGATTACTGACTAACACAACACAAACAAATAACAAAAAAAGATGAGACTTCTCCCTAAGAACTGGACCAGAGGCAAGTATCTTGGTGCAGCATCTACCGGACGAGTTGCTTCTAGTACTAATACTATCATCATTCGCCACAGTGATGCCAGCAACGTCCATTTGATCGGTTCTGCTATGATTGATGATTTTGTTTCAGATGATATCAAGGATGAAGATGTCATAATAGTTCGCAAGGCTCCGAGAGGTTTACCACCATTAGGTGCAGCAAAAAAGAAACTGACTATAGAGGAGAAGGCTGCTGCAAAGATCCAAGCCGCGTTTAGAGGCCATTTGGTATGCTGTTTCATTTTCACCCATAAAACTTAGACTAACAGATTATACAGGAGATGATACATTGTAACAGAAGTTATTTTTTCAGGCTAGAAGAGCATTTCGGGCATTGAAGAGTCTTGTAAAGCTGCAGGCATTGGCGAGAGGCGCGTCTACAAGGCGGCAAAGTAGGCTTGCTTTCCATTGTATGCATGCTATGGTGAGGTTGCAGGTCAGGGTTCGAGCAAGGCAGCTGCTCCTCGTCAATCCAGCGCATCAACTCATCAAAAAACATCCTTAAAAGTTTTAAAAAAATTTATGTCTACTCTTAAAATCACTTGCCTTGTTTCCTGAGTATACTCAGCTTTGTACTGTTTGGAAATTCTTCTTTCCAACATGATGATATCACAACTTTCTTGCAGCAGATTTTTACCAATGTGTATGTAAAAATCTGATTTTGCGTGGTGAAAATGATACCTTAAATGGATTTGGTTCGAACTAGATTTGCATTCAGGTAACCTTAAGAAATACTTACAAATACTTTTGCTTCAGAATATTCGAAATTGATTCACATTTTTAGACACATTGTGTCACTGTTAGTTTCTGATATAATCCAAATTTCTTGTTCCATCTACTGAATAAATATCTTGCATCTTCGATTTCATCGTATGAATCTTCATAAACAAGCATCTTCACATTTTGGAGTAGATACCAATGCAAATTTATTTTTTCACATTGTTGCAAAACTTCTTGTTTAGCTTCAAGTCTTCCCTTCCTCATTTCCCACCTCCTCGATCATGGCTAGTAATTACACCGATATCTACCCGAATCTACCCACAGGGCTTAATCTCGATGAAGGATCACCTTCATGGCTAAACAAGGGAGATAACTCATGGCAACTAACCGCAGCAACAATGGTAGGATTACAAAGTGTTCCAGGCCTAGTAATTCTCTATGGAAGTATGGTAAAGAAAAAATGGGCAGTAAACTCAGCTTTCATGGCACTTTACGGATTCGCAGCTGCTTTAGTCTGTTGGGTCTGTTGGGGTCATAACATGTCGTTTGGCTCGTCTCTCAGTAAAATTATTGGTATCCCAATGCCAGCTTTAGATGATAAATACTTACTTACACAAAGTACAGGTTATTTGCCTCGAGCTGATATAGTATTCTATCAGTTCGCCTTCGCTGCCATTACTGTTATCTTGCTTGGAGGATCTTTGCTTGGAAGGATGAATTTCTATGCTTGGATGGTATTTGTGCCAATGTGGATCACTTTTTCTTACACCATTGGGGCTTTTACCATTTGGGGTGAAGATGGTTTTTTACGAAAAAGGATCATTGATTTCTCTGGTGGATATGTTATTCACCTTTCTTCCGGCGTGGCTGGCTTCACCGCGGCGTACTGGGTAATTTTTTTTACACGGTTGCAAATATATATTTTCTTAGTATGCACGAAAAGTGAAAATGATGGCGCAAATTTTTTATTTTCTTAGAATGGGTGTAGAATGAAAGTGTATGCTTGTTTCGTCGTGGTCTCAGGTCGGTCCAAGGATCCCCACGACAGACAAAGCTTTCCACCAAACAACATAATCCATATGTTGGGAGGAGCAGGATTTTTATGGCTTGGTTGGACAGGTTTCAACGGTGGTTCGCCGTATGCAGCAGGGCTAATCACTTCACAAGCTATTCTCAACACTCATGTATGTACATCACAAGCCTTTTAGTATGGCTTTTTTTAGACATGATATTTTACAAAAAAAGTTCAGTCGTCGGAGCGGTCCAAGGAATGATAACCGGCCTAGTATGCATCACTCCGGGTGCAGGGGTCGTAGAGACATGGGCAGCTATACTAATGGGTGCAATGTCAGGCTCATTACCTTGGTACACTATGATGGTTTTGCATAAAAAATCAGCATTTTTCCAACAGGTAGATGACACACTTGGTGTCTTCCACACTCACGCAGTGGCCGGACTTCTTGGTGGCATTCTCTCAGGCCTCTTTGCGCATCCTGACCTTTCGCGTATGTTCTATGGTAAAAACAGATCAGGACTGTTATACTGTTTAAACTCTGAAAAAATCAGTGAAGGGTTGCAACAAATGGTGAACCAAATCTATGGAGGTTTGTTCATAACTGCATGGAACATTTTTGTGACAAGTTTGATATGTTTGTTTATTAGACAGTTTATGAACCTGAAAATGAACCTTGAAGACCTTGAAATCGGAGATGATGCAGCTCATGGTGAAGAGGCTTATGCAATATGGGGAGATGGGGATAATGTTCAGAAATCTTTTCGTTTGCGGACTCCGAAATTCGGGACATCATGTCGAGCAGGATCCAAGGATGATTCAGATGAGTAGCAATCAATCCATTAAACTCCTGATCAGTAGATTTTTGGTTAAAATCCAAAACTATGATATAAAAAAAAGAACATTTGAGTCTCATATACTTATGCTTTTGAGTTAAGGAACAGAAGAAGATGCAGTAATGAAAAATGATATGAACTTTGTGCCTGTTGATTTTCACTAGAGCAGCAGAGCGGCTCTTCTATTTAAATTAGTAATCAGGTATAACTGCTTGTTAAAGTTGGAGTCCCACATTGGCCG
This sequence comes from Sedum album, assembly GCA_006409495.1. Taxonomy (NCBI): domain Eukaryota; kingdom Viridiplantae; phylum Streptophyta; class Magnoliopsida; order Saxifragales; family Crassulaceae; genus Sedum; species Sedum album. The sequence goes on from QZGG01001599.1 coordinate 6,910, forward strand.
AGGATGAAGATGCTACCATGCTATTCTACTAGTGTCTCATTGTCTTGTTTGTCCCTCCGGGGACATCCGATAAAATTGGAACAATACAGAGAAGATTAGCATGGCCCCTGCGCAAGGATGACACGCACAAATCGAGAAATGGTCCAAATTTTTTAGGCATTTTAATTTAAAGTCATTTTAAGAATCCTTAATTTTCTAGTGACATGGCACACAAGCCTGCGAAAATGAAAGAAGCAGTGAGGCTTTTATACACCAAACTCATTGCTCAAAACTTTTATGCATAGGAAAACATTCAAGTCATTAGTGTGATCCTGAGTATGGACAAGCACAAGAGTATTCTAACAGTTAATGCTATTAACCAGTGGAGAAGCTCGATTGTATATCCTATGTCTAGAAATCTCTTCTGCACAATGGACAAGATCCGTGCTGAAGGAGCCATTTATCGATGCAGGGTAAGTGAAAAATGTGATGACAGTGCGGCAAGCTTCTAGCATTTTCTCCAAGTTGGAAATCCTGGTATAAAAATCCCAATTAGATAAAAGTAGCAAGTGTTTTTTAAATATTAATAACCTGTGAATGATCGAAAAGAATAGGAATGGGATATACCTGAAGGCAGACTGAACAGGATACTTGTTCACCGGATGTATCTACATTGTTTTTGTTAGTGATTTTGACAATGGGGATTTTTTTCACAGACTCTCCTGCCATGCCTTTGCAACTCTCGGTGTCAAATAGGTTTGAGAGCTCATCGAAACTTGTCTCTACTGCACCCATCTAACAAAATTTACCAAAATCACAGTCAGTACGTGCCACAACAATCACAAAATAAAAATGTATTCGTTGGGAATGGCAAGAATCAGTACTTGACTTTGAACAGCACTCAACATTGCTGGACCAATTCGTTCGCGGACAAGTCTTCCACTTAAAAGGCTAACGATCACGTCAATCTGCACAATCACAATCAAATCTTATTTAGTCCAAGTTAATAACTTCCTTTAATTTTAATAATTGAATGCAGAGGCTGACCAGGTAAAGAATGCAACCAACTCCTGACTCATCAGATTGCCACAAAACACAAGAAGCCTCGAAAACCTCAATGGAGAAAACAGCTCCAGAAATAGCTCCAACAGCAGATCCTCTAATGAAACCGCTCTCAGTCTCTTGCCCAATCAACGCCCCAGTCATAGCTCCCAACAACGTCCCCACTGCAAAGAAAATTCCATATCAAACAACATAACACGAACACAAACCCTTGAAACACAACATTGCGGATCTACTCACAAACTCGATCAAAATCAAAATCAAAACTTGACGATTTGGATGTTTAAATGGATCAAAAGGGTGTTCAGAAATGTATACAACGAGGTCATACCGAGTGCGAATAAGAATGTGAAGATTGCAGAGAAGAAAGTGCCAATGACGGCGGAGAAGGCTAAACTGGAGCCTTCTCTGACTCTTGTGATCAAGCCGGAGAATGATGAGCCGGTAGAATATGATGATGACGATAAGAGGCGGAAGGGAGGAGGAGTTGGATACGTGTACAACTCCATTTTTGTACTGATCAAGTGAAACAAAGCAGATAAACACAAGAGACAAGACTCAAACATCTCGATGCAAGATTGACTGTTTAAATAGTGGAAAAGAGAGATTGGGATTTGGAATTGCATTTAATGTTTTGTGAGAAATTAAATTGGAAAAAATGGAAGAAAAGAAGTATACTTAGTGGCCAAGGGAGGATATTGATGGGTGGAGCTGACCTGGACCCTCCCTCAGTCCTCAATACTTCTGGTTCTGGACTCCTTTGGTTCTTAAGACAGTTTGGTGCATTAAAATTTGGTTTGTGTCAAGCATTTAATGATAAATTTGTCTTTGAATTTTGTCTATCCCCTAAATAATATGGTCACTTGCCGTACAGACTTGTCAAAAGTATAATTCTAGACTGTCACAAAATTGTTTGAAATGAGATCCATATCCACCGATGATCAGTGTATCAATAACCTTAACCCTGTATTTTCATTCTCTATTTAGTCTTTAGATTTGTGTTAAAAGAATTATATAGAACAATTTTGATTTGACTGGTTGCTGGTTTTGTGAACAAGTGATCAGGGAGATTGAAAAGTGGTGTTATAATATTCTGTGCGTTTTAGGATTCAGGACACGGCAAGGACCACTTGTGTATTTAGGATTCAGATAATGTATCAACTGGGAGAAATCATTCATTGGGGTTTGAAGTCTATCAATTTAACTGATAATGGTGTAGTTTCAAGTTGAACCCAACAGGCCAACAGGAAGCAAGACACTAAATCTAAGTCCCAAATTCAAGGGCATTGATCCAATCTTTTATAAATTTATAGTCTTTTGCTAATACTGTTCATTCAAGTAAATCTTTTGGTGCATTATTTATATAAGGTTCAATATAAATCTATTTTTTCGCTGTATTTAGCACCGCTAAATGGTATTATGTATAGTGATAGGTAGAACATCAACATCAGATGATGACCTTTTAACCTCGATTAGTAGTAATAATAAAGGCATGTATAAACAGTCAAATGCATCATGCACCCAATAGTTAAATAACTCAACTATGCGCAAGATATGCTCAAGTATACCAATTCATGAACCTTGATAATGTTAAAGTAATGCAACTTGTTGAACTACAATTTGAATTATCCAATTGTCATGTAAAAAGCTGGATGAGGTAACCTATATAGTAATGGTGAGATAGTGACACTTGACTAAGACATTTGAGTACCATTAATTCATGCATACCAAATTTAGGAAGGTGCATTTCTCATTTCATGTTGAGTAATCAATTACTTTGGCCAACAAATATGCAAGTAAAGTGGTATACTGATGAGGATATTTGTTAGGCTAGTTGGATTTGATGCAAACCTGCTAGGAGAAACTTCAATCCATGATCGATATTGAGAGATTGTCATTTGGGCTGTCCTGCTAAGTAGAAAGCTTCTCAGTGTATCCAGCTGAAAAATAAGAAAGTGCCATTTATGTAAACAAACAACATCCACAAAATAAAAGAAGATAATTACAGGGTACTGTAATAAGCAACATAAGATGAATACAACACATCATGCACAAGAACTCTCCCAGTCATAAAAAACGTGAATAAAAATATGAACTAACAGATATGAAACAAAATCTCATTTACAATGTAGAAAAAATAATCTAAAAGATAAGCAGCATAAGACTATTTGCACTATAATTTCACAAAGTATCGGTATTGTGTAACTGATATAAGTCATAGGTACTATATATGTAAGAAGCCCCTCCACAGTAAAATTTGGTAGCCTACGAAGATACGAATATCCAATAAACAAAACTCGGTAAGCATCAGATCTTGAAAAAAACTACCATAAACCTATTCCAAGCACGTTAACTGAATAGTATAGTTATAAACCAAAAGGCTATGAAAAATGCAATAAGCAAGAAATCCTTTCAAAGCTTGAAAATGCAAATAAAATACGAGTGAATAGAAATAGACTACAGATGTGTTATATGCTTGATAACTCTCTAAGATGTAGAGGATTCCAAAACAAGGTAGTTCATGTTTTCATACATACCGAGATGCAAGAGGAAAAAAAACCTTAAATATTCAACATCATCGCAAGTAAAACATGCGACTCTAAGGCCGTATATTTTTCAGTCATCCGAGAAATCATCAATCCATGTCTTACTGATCATTAAGATATCTACTAGATTTCAGTTTAGCCAAATTTTGATTTGCAACCCTAGTAAAAAATTCTTCGTAATCAACTTAAAGAAAAAGCTACAGATCAAAACCTTGGGGTTAACAAAAATCTACAAAAGAACTAGAAATGAACAAACCGTAATTGAGCAAGAAATATAAAGCTAGTCAATTAGTACATAAAGTAAGCAGCAGCCTATTGTGCCGATATTCTAGGGTTTGAATTTGGATGATACCTTCGAGCTCAGCTGCCAATGTTATTAAGCATCAATTGATTTCCAGTGCGATTCGGATTCTAAGGTTTACAGTTTCGAGAAACAAGACAGCGGTTTTTTGGATGTTGCCGTTGAGCGGACGAGATCACACGCCGCGGTCGGTCTCCGTCTTGGTCGCTTCGTCTGGTTCTGGATGTTTGCGCGTACGGAATAATTACTAAAATGCCCTCAAGGCAAGAATGGTAGTTTTAGACCATCTAAATTATCATTTTATATGTACAAAATCATACAAACAAAAAAATAAAAAATGATGCTCAGGTCATCACAAAATAGCTTTACAGACAAACCAGCAAATAGTCTACTTCATCACACTTAATTATCTACCTTCAAAGTACAGTGTCTATTTTCCGCTCCTCGTCCTCATCGACTAGTTTTGTAAACAGGATGCCAACCAGCTAATCGACTGTATATGTAGGGTACAATGCCATTTTCAGAATGGTGAAGTTAAGGTACGATGAAGCTTATGTTTCTTTGGAAACTTGTCCAATGTTGCCTTGTTGCGTATCTGCCCCAAACAAACAAGCAAATCAATCTTCAATACATTACTCATCACCATCATTTATTATTAAACACGAGTAAGGCTACAAGTACAACAGTAATATTCCTTCGAAAGCAACAACAATAGATCAATCTAGATAGCAGTACAATCTTCAAATAAACAATTTAAGGCTTAAACCCTTAAAAAGAGAGAAATAGGAAAGTCATCAACATCTAAAAATAGTACAGACAGGCATGATCTAAACAATGCAAAAGACACAAACTTTAACATGAATTGTGTCTTTTTATGTGTTGTTGGGTGCGGCATGCTTTGCTAATCAATGGAATCATTTTAGACCCAGACAAAACTAGTCACTACTTGTAGCCAACAAATCATATAGACTCATAACTCTATCGAGTCAATCTCTCCAAAACCAAGTACTTTATTGTCAATTTTTTTGGAAGGACCAACGGATGAAAGCATAAAAGAGTGGTTAGTAGTGGAAGGGGAAGCATAAATGGTAGGAATAGGTCCTTGTTTCATAAAAAGAGTAGACCCACTGGGACAATAATATACACAATTGACTGAAGTTGACTTTTTTGTTGTATCTTTTCATTACCTCTTGCTCCATTTTCAACCTTGCATTCTCTTGTTTCAGTTGTGCAACTTCCAGTTCCAGCTCAGTTGTATATGCCTGCAAAATATTAATTTCCATAATTAGTAAAAAACATAACAACCTCAAAAATACAAGAATCTCCATTCCACTCTTTTGATGATGCAAGTTCGATCTTGGAGTCGACCCACTTTTTGTTTCCCCATATGCCATCTGGGTTTGTCAAAAAGATCGAATCTTTCATGAGCAATTAGAGAAAGAGAGTTAATTACCTGTTTTCTGGCTCTGGATCGAGCAGCAGACTCTCTGTTCTTGATCATCCGCTTATGTCTCGGATCGCATGAACACTTGCTTCCTGATGAACCTGAGTTGTCCAAATTAGGGGAGGTGTAGTCTGGAACATGGTGTTGAAAGTGAGGTTTGTTGAGGGTGAGGATGGTTTGAGGTGAGGTTGAATTGGAAACAGATGAGGCTGAGAGGGGGTTGGTTTTGGAGGAAAAGGGACCGGCAAGTGTGAGGAAATCTTGGAGAATGGTGGTCGGAGAGGAGGTGGAGGTGAGAGTGGAGAGTGTGATGTCTTTCCAAAGATCTTCCATTGTTGGGATATAATTGTTGGATTTTAGTTTGTTGAAGTGAGAGTTGATAAATGTATCTAGGAGGAGAAAAAGAGGGGCAGAGGAAATGGTGATTTCTCATTTTCATGTACTGATTGAATATTTCTTATGAATTTTAATTTGGAGCAGGATATATGACTCTTTGACGTCGAAATAAAAATAATAGCGATCTAACGATCAGTCATTCGATACAGTTGTCATAGATCTGTGATTCAAGCCACGGTACTCATGTCCATTCTTTGAGCTATCTCAAACATTAGTTTCAGTAATTATAATTAGAGAGAGTGACATTTTAGTTAATAGAAGATGGATGTATTAAATGTTTTCTCCTAATTAGATGGAATGAACAAAGCAAGACGATATACTACCAAACATATTTCAATCAAACAACAAGAAATTTGTATCTTTTGAGTACTTAAACATGTGAGTTGACTGGCTTACTAACCTCATGCAGGCCAATCTTTCTTCTTTTGCATCTATCTTTTCCAAGTCTTGCTGAAGATGCATTTTAGTTCAAATACGTCAATTCCATCTTCTTCATTCCAACGAATCCCCTCAACTGCTTGACTTAACACAAATTTCCAAGATACACCTCACTTCACTCTTCCAACAACTACTCTAATAGTACTCTCTATTGGATTCTTTAGTAGATTGATTCATTAAAGCATTACGTGTGTGTTTTGGTGGGATTAATCGAGGGCACTGATAGGAGCAGAAATCACTCTCTCGCTTTTGAAGTTTCAGGGAGGAAAAGCTTCTTTAAGACGTGTTTATTTTTACGTCGCTCATTATGGAAGATTTAAACTACCAATCTCTGAAATCAAATACTAAAAGAATGACCGCTAAATCGCTACTAAGGATTTTAGTATGTGTCTATTGTGAATCCTCTTTCCACAAGTATCACAATGACAAGTATATAAGCACTTCTAATGAGCCAAACACTACTTATTTGAAAATTTGTCAACTTAATATATTTTATTCTAAATTGTATTTTACGAATCTTTAAGATAAGGTAAAATTACAAAAACATGTATTGGACTACCATAAAATTTCAAATTGAGAATCCTACGATCTTAATTTTTAATTTACTAATTTTGGACTGAATTCATAGCAATTTAGTCTAGTGAATTAAAATTTAGATAGTCCAATCCTCGATATATGAAATTGTATGATACGGTACATGTTTTTATAATTTTCCCTTAGATAAAGCAACAACTACGAGTAATAATCGTCATTTGAGGATTCAAGATCAAGAAATTAGGGCACACTTTTCTCTAAGAAGCGTCAGACTCCAAATTCAGATATCTGAGACTCACTAAAGAATTCACCTTTAACCTAAACCCATACATCCCCTTGTAATATGGAATACCCAGTCATGAATTGGGCAAGCTTCTCTTTGCGGACGCCCACCCCCCCAACTCACCTTTCTTCGCCATGCTCGTCAACTCCTGTGTCATTTTCAACTCCCTTAGCGCTGTGTCCGCAGCGGCTGTGTATCATGTTCAGTTCTACCTCGGAGATCTTAATTTAGAACAGAATCCCGGATGTGAAATGTGGCTGTTGGGGTGATGCACGCCACTTGTTTGATAGAATGCCGGATAAGAATAAGTTTACTTGGAATACTTTTTTGTCCAGGCTTACTAAAGAAGGGTTTTTATCTGAAGCTCGAGAAGCGTTTTGGTCCATGCGTCTCCTGATAAGTGTTCTTGAAATTTGATGATTTTGGGTTTTTGCAGAACTTTTTGATTGATAAAATCCTGGCCACTATCTTCTTGTGAACTATTCATCATAACACCAGAGCTATGTTCGTTCAGAGTTTAATAATATACAGGTTTCTGAACTCTACTATTTTCAGCCTCCGCACCACTCAAGGTGCCAAGTCTAGTTACATTTTATTGTTATCGGATAACTGGCTCTTGTCTAAAAAATAAGTACCAAGAGGGAAAGGCCAGCTCACCTCTCTGGGATGATGATGGCTGAGGCTTTTGAAAATGGCAAAAAAAGAAACTGTGTCACAGACTAGGCTTTTACAACTGCACCCGGCCACATGAAAGATCAAAATGATGTATCAATTATCGTTGTCAGAGAAAAAAGAATACAAGCACGCTTGGATGAAGCATTGGCTTATCACTAAATCAGTTATATGACATGTTTACTGCCAGAGCAACTGTGAATTTGACGCTGATTATAAGTTGATGCTGGTGGCACAAAGTCTCTGCTGCTTAATGCTGTTATGCTACTTGCAGTTGGTGTGATCGTTACGATTCCATGTATTGGGATGGTGGAGGGCTTGTTCTTGTTTTCATGGAACCTGGCAACAAAAACATCAGGTAATTGAGTTGAAGATGATTTTGATGCTAAAAAAAGCATCAAGTTTGGGTATCAAATATTATACACACCTTCCATCCCACGAATCTCAATTTCACGCAATTCTTGAACAAGTGCACAACAGCAGCACATCAAATGTGAGAGAAGATCATCTATACAGCCACCCTGTAAATGTCAAACAGTAAGCATCATTTCTAACAACAGTTTTCATGATGAGGATGACCTAAGCATGTTACCTTGATGCTTAAGGCCTTGCGGAGCTTCCTTCTGATGCAGCACGTGTAGCAACAGCATGACAGAACTAATGAATATGCCATCAACTCATTGCAAGCATCTCCTGTAGCTGCGGAACACGGAGAAGAAATTATTTTACGAACAAAGTAAGTTCGAAAGCATTAAGTTTTCATTATATGCAAATAGGAAAACTCACACATATGCCTGCCTGTTGCGACCGTAGAAATCTTTGAAAAAGTACTGCAGGGACAAAATAGAGTTTTTAAACCTGCACAACAAGATAATTTAGTTTAAAGTCACATCTATATATCTTCCTAACTCTAAGTGTCACAGGAAAACAACGAAAACTTACAAAGACCGGGTTCTGAACAACATCCTAGCAAGTCAGCTTGCCATTCATCACGTCCTGATGAAATACTCCTGAAAATAAATTGTTAATTTGGTAGAAAGTTCAGATTATAAAATATCGTATCACATTGTATGCATACATTGATGTGATAAAGAATAAGAAAGATAGACAGAATTAGGCTTCTATCGAATAAGGTCTCATTACAAATTTGATATTGTTGGGAGAAAATACCACCTTGAACTTTTGTCTGATTTGGACTTCGTGTTATAGTGTGCTGCAGGGTGTTCATCCATACTGGCATCTGAGTAAGATTTCTCGAACTTCTTGGGAGGCTTTTGTGGAGAGTCCGCTTCTTGTAAAGAATTAGCAGAAATTGCCTCAGTGACCTCAAGCAGATGTTGAATCACTTGACACTGCTGAACATCTAAATTAGCTTGTGACTGATGCAGTTCAAGTTGAAGTTTCTGACTTTCTTTCTTCAGTGCATCCTTGAATGGCAAGTTAGGGTAGGAGCACGATAAAGTCTTCTTGAGCATAGTAGTGTTTCTGACAGTTTGCTCCGGGTTTAAAATTACATGCTGCGCTTTTTGATCTTCATCGTCGAGGGTATACTCTCTCTGATCCATCTCGATAACTTCAAGTCGCTCCTATCGACTCAAAGAGAGAAAATTAGAACTTCTATGTTTTCGACGGAAAAAATGCAGAAGGGAAGTGATAATAATGGATGACAACAGACATACCCTGACCCTAGCATTATCAACAAGGGTGATCAAGGGTACGAGTCGTAAATACTGATCAATCTCATTTTGAGCCTTCCTGAACTGGTAAACAATGTTCCATCCCATGGCAAGCAAGTATAGAAAACTCCGATCTTGGCAACTATGTACCAACATATAAGACCTTCGTAGAGCATCTTCCAAGTGTTCCAACGGTTCCCTTGTTTCGGAATACCTTTTAAGCTCAGATATTTTCAGCTGCTCCAACAAATTCCCAATCAACTTCAAATGTTGCGCAAATTGCCTGCAATTTTTCTTATGCATTTTTGCTGTTCCTGCAGCTTTGACTATCATTCCAATCAATCTGACTGCATCTACTCCGGTCAGTTGTGCTACGTTTGCTAGCTCCCCAAAATGCTCCCATGATGCCATATCTACCCCTTTGATTGCCCCTTACTCAACAAAGTCTACTTCGCTCGATTCAGCGCAGAATCTTCATGTTTACAGAATCATCTGAGAGCAGATAACCTGAATAACCCGAAGACGAGAAAATTGTGAATCAGAACCTCAAGATTAATGTATAAAAGGGAACAGCTGTTACAGATGAATCTGCTTCAAGTATAAATGTGTTATGAACAAGAAAGTGTCTGATGCTAAGTGAAACTTATTGTAAAATGTGTTAATAGTAATTTGTTAGTTGGGTGGGTGAGTAGTGATTAAGCCTCTGTTCCACACTTTGATCAAACAGCTCACCATTATCTCTAATTACATATTAAGTATGGGCTTATTAATAATCATGATTAAAAAAGGTGTAATGTTTTGGTGGCTTGCATGGTGGAATCATGTGCAAACCATCATATCATACATTTGATCAGAACATGTTTTTGCAACAAAAGTGGAATAATTTATTAACAACTTAGTCACATGAATTATAAGCAAAGCAATTATTGAATATAATTTTATCAACAAAATGTCAAAATCTTTATCAATGAAAATAAATACAATAATCAAATTTAATGATGGAAACCAAACCACTGTGCTAACTGCCATAATGACCCAACTAACATACCGGACCAAAAGCCATCCATAACCGTACACGTGTCATTTTTCACTAGCTGCATTATTTACAACCGTTGATGGATCGACATAGTAGTTGTCAACGCAATATACCGAACATTTGAGAATGAATCCCGTGACAGTGAGTTCAAAGTCAAACGTTGGTGTTTTAATATTCTAAACCTAACAGTGAAAATGAGCTGTCAGCAAATCCATACCCCGTGAGTCCCTGGCTGACACTTGAAATTCTCTAAAATTGCTGCTGAGTTAACTTGGTTTTATATTAATTATTCTATCAGTTGAATTACGAACAGCAACCGACCTTAGCTCAGTTGGTAGAGCGGAGGACTGTAGTTGGGAAACCAAATTGAAATCCTTAGGTCACTGGTTCGAATCCGGTAGGTCGGATACTTTTTGAATTTAATTTTCACAATTTAATTAATTTTTCTAATTTTCATGTTTAACAAAAAAACAGTGCGATAAAATTAGGGTTTCCAATTACTCCTAATTTCGCAGATGTCGAAAACGCAGTCGTCAATTTCAAGCACACCGTGACTTTCTTGATGACTCAGTAGCTCAGGATTTCGATTAAGGTTTCCAGGTATGAGAAAAGACCTTTCTTTATTACAAGCTCAGTTAGGTTGTGCTTTGTTGTATATTCTGATTTCAATATATCGTTTTGATTCTTCTTGCAATTTGTTTAGTCACTTTATTTCTTGGTTTAGGGTTTTAATTGCTCACATAGTTGTACGGAATGTTTTGTAGTGTTATTAGGTGTTTGGACTCAGGAGTCATGGTATTAATTCATCGACCACTATGTCACGGCCACACAGCCAGACAGCGTCAACACACACATAATTCATAAATGCCCTAGTTATAAGTTAAATATCAGTTTTGTTCTTTTATGTGATATTAGTTCCATATCAGAACTTATTTTGGGATAAGGTATTGTTTTTTGAAAACCGTTGGGTACAAGTATGTATGAGTGTTACTGTGTTAGTAACGAACTTATTATTGAGAATGGACGAGGCTAGAGTTAATATCCTCTTATGCTTACAAGTTGCATCTGCGGTTGAGTTTTTTCTTACTAGTTTTTTGTCTTGTTCTGATTATCAGGACTTGGTTTTCATTGTAGAAAGAACATGAAGAAGAGACCATGCTGATAACAACTTCTTTGATTTTGTTTGCGTGATGGCAAGCCGTCGTACGCCGCCATGGAAATTGCCTGTTGCGCAACAGGAACAAGGAAGGGCTAAGTGGACTGCATACCTCACCAAGATACTTGTAAACTCGATGGTTGAACAGGTACAGCAAGGAAACAAAAACAAGAGTTCCTTTAATAAAAGAGCATGGATATCTATTTGTGACGAGTTTCAGTTAAAAACTGGTTTGAATTGGGACAAGGAGCAGCTTAAGAATCGATATTCAGTGTTGAGAAAGCACTATACCCTTGTGAGCTCGCTTCTTGCTCAAAGTGATTTTAGCATTGATGAATCCACTGGTACCATCTTGGCCACAGATGAAGTTTGGGACATGCACATTAAGGTACGAATTACGAATGGTCTCTTCAGTATTTTTCTACTTTGCTCACATCAATTTTTTGGATATAGGAACCATTTCAACTACCGTTTAATTTTAAAAACCAAGCTCTAGTTCGACGAAAGAAATATTTTTGTACGTATGACTTTTGTCCACATGTTGTAATTGTAACTTGTTTTATGAAAGCATGTGAATATGTTTATGCATTTTTTATATTATTTACATATTGTATCAACTCAAATAATGCGTGGGTTCTTTTGTGAAATATTGCCAATGCTAACATATAAATAGTCTTCAGGAGCATCCTGATTCCGAGATCCTGAAATCTACTGGCTGCCCTTTATACGGAGAGTTGAGCATAATATTTTCGGATCCAGTTCCCGTATCCAATGGGAGCCAAGCCGAGTATTCTGAAAACAACAAAGAGGCTGTATTTAATATGTTCCTTCCTGAAAATCTCACAGTAAAGGTAGAGGAATCCTATTCAGAATCGGAAGAACGTGAAATGGAAAATGACCAGGGGAAACATGATCATATTACACATAGGACTCCTATTGGTCGCAAGAGAGGACGCAAAGAATAGATGGAGCTATAGCATCAGCAATACTTGAAATGGCTTCAGCCTCAAAACTTAGGACTAATGCCTTAAAGATACACAACTCCCGATATTCCATAACAAATTGTATCAAGGAACTGGACGAGCTCCAGGAAGTCGAAGAAAATATTTACTATGCAGCTCTAGATTTGTTTGATAACCCTGTAGCAAGGGAAATGTTCCTTTCTCTTAAAGTTGACAAGCGAGTAACTTGGTTACTACGAAAATGCGCAGGACATCATCATCAATACTCGAGCTGAAACTTGCTCGTGTACCGGCAACTCAGTTGTTTATATATATGTTTGGCAGTATCAGTATAAAACAAGCCTTGTAAGACAATGAACTGATTGTACTGAACTGATTTTAAGTAAACCTTCAGAATGCTATGCTATTAATTCTTACTCTCAGGCTTACTTTCAAATGTCTGTGAAATGCATATAACTAAATCTGAAGCATTCATTTGTAATTTATGTTGCGAGACTAATTATAAATATAATGATAAAAAATTAATTTTTCCAAATTAAAATATAATAAATCTTTTGGTTTTTCACAAATACAAAATGGAGAGTGAATACGTCATCATGACGTGTTGGAGATGACACCACGCACCATCACGAAAACACTAATAAATGTTAAACTTTTTTGTTCGGTTGGGTGTCATTTTTGACGTTTCTTCATCACTCGGAAAAGTGAATCCTTAACATTTTTGACTCTGTTTCCGTCGGCGATGCTTTCAGTTTTGATCGGCTCTCTGATTATCAGGTACTCAAACATGTTGATGTTTTACTTGATTACATGATCTTAGCTTTTTAAAGTTGAAACCTTTACCAAAATTTAGCTTTATTTTTAGACTATTTTGGCTAGCATAGTTTGGGTTGCAAATTCATCTTTAATTAGTAGTTCAATTTGAACAACTATGGATGTGCTCATGTTGACTGATTAGTTGTTATTCGGATTTCGGACTCTGTGACTGCCTGGAACTGGACATATATATACTGGGTTGGTCGATCGGATAGTAACAAGTTCAACACTAATACATACATTGCAGCCATGCATTTACTTTTGTAATTGTTGCGATTGTCATTGAGCAAACATGACTTTTTAGGTAAAACAGATATACATATTTTGCGGATTTATCTGAAAACAGCATTTTTGAGAGGGTCTTGATCACTTATTTGGACTGGAAAACAAACTTGAATGGTACATTCAGATCAACCAATACACACGCATATTAAGCTTCCATTAAATGCATGTCATATAGGCATCACGACTGGCCTCGTAGCTAAGAACCATGTGTCTCCCTCCATGCCGTAGTATTCAGTAAGTTCAACATGCCTCTGAGTTTAGGTCCAATCTGCTATTATACAACAAAATAAGCTCTGATTCGTATAAATATTATTTTATAGATATTGAGAGCAAAACCAGCTTGACAACTACATTTTCTATTCACCATATCCTGATATTTCTTGATTCTGAAGGTTTGACTGACTTAACTGGAGTCCGACATTCATAGTATCTTTGTCCTTTTGCAGTGCATCTGAATGAAGGGGAGGCGTCGTCAGCCCATTAAGATCTCGTCCGCGGCAGACCTGGAGAAAATTGCAAACAGTTGAGATATTTTTTAGTTCAAATTGGCTTAAATCTATGTCTGACTTTTGACTTGTACTTGTCTGTTTTTGAGTTGACACATCTGTTTGTGAAGGTTTAGGTTTTCTTTCTGTATGAGGTTTTCCTGCAGCAAAACAAATAAGAATAGAAGACTCATTTTGAACGTGAGGTTGGGAATCTAAACAGGTAACCTTTTGGCGGAGCTCTTCTATTTCAGCAATCGTGATTTTATCCTAACCACACAAAAAATTAACATCAGTCATTATATTTTACATCATTGTGTTGTTCCTTTTTCAATAAAAAAACCTTGCCTTCTGCATTCGAATACATTTAAGATTCATTTCCAACCCGTTCTCCAAACTTTGTAGTTCTTGTATTGTCAGACCGGATAGCTGCTCACCCAAAATTTTCCTGAAAAGATTTTAGGGTGTTTAGTTGGGAAGCCTCAACAAAGTCTGGACAAGGATACTGTAAACAAACTTTAACAATCTCCGAATCTTAAAAAACAGGTACAAACCATACTTCAATATACAGTTTGTTGTGCTTTCTCTATTTCTTTCTTACCAATATTTTCTGAATGACTTAACAGGTTGGAATGGTATATAGAATACTAGAAATCGTAGATGACCATTCAAAGCCTGGCTATCAATAAGCAACAGTAGAATTCAAATCAACGTGTTGCACAAGCATAAACTGAAGTACACATTTTTCTGTCTTACTAGTGTATGCCTTCAAAGAATGAGATTTTCATAAACCTCCTGAGCAGGAAAAATAGTTTCTCAAGGTTATGGAAGCGAGCTGCCCTTTTTTTGCCACACAAAATAAGGTAACATACAGACTCATATTTCTGCTGCAAAAGTACACTTTTTTATTTCATGCTCTTATCTGCTTCCCAGAGTCCTAGCTTAAGAACTATAACGAACTCAATCTAAAATTATCAAAAGTTACTTACTTTCTTCTATCTGATTTTGCTTGATACATGCCAACAAGATTTATCCAAATATCCCTAAATATATGGTTCCCAAATAAAAACATTTAATTAAAATGTCATCTGTAAAAAATTATTTGCTTTACCATATACATATTAAACCTTCAAATTGTCAATATTGAATGCTAATATATGTTTCAGTTTTTAGGTTAAACTGGATTAAGTGTTATATACCTGTGGTTGTCTAGTAGACTTTGCAGTCGTTGCTGTAAAGTCAATGCTTCTTTTTTCCAATGCTGCAATAGAGACAGGATTTTATGAAGGAAACAGGTATGTCAGATATAGTTTTTTGCTACATGATACAAGATACATGAACTCATCTTCTTTCTTTTTATTAAGCAGATTCATTTTTGCAGCTCACGTATATTTTTAGACCACAATTCATAGTTGTTACAGTAGCAAATATTTTTTCTAGCATCACCCTATATACTGTTTTATAAGTAATAACAGTGGTGCTTGATACAAACATAACGGACAATGATTGCATTGACATACCTTGACTTCGGCGCATGGCTGTACCAGATGACATTGGTCATCTCTCAACTCCTGATATTGATCAATAGTTGCCTTGATGCTGGCAGAAAAAAAGAGAAGGTTTCTGGTTATAAAACTGTAAGTAGCACTTAATCAATATCTTGAATTTAAATTGTATTGTACAGCAGTAACAGCTACAACTACGTTCAGGGTACTAAAGATAATGGAGTAGGCCGAGTAGCGGATACATTGAAAGAGTAACAAAACCGAAGAATACAGCAACCATGCATATACTCAGAGATAAAGGTAAACTCCCTATTCCTTAAGATGCAACAGTTAGTTTTTTTTACCATACTGCGTAAAAGATATGAATCCTTTTTAATCCTACTAATCTCAGGAAATAATCCTGCAGGCACAAACTCTAGCAAAACAACAGGTTGCAGACAGATGAGGCATATGGGACACCAAAATAAACAAATTAGGTCCTGGTGTCGGCATACATTCTCACCATGGACACTGACACTAGCAGGTTAGTCAGCTCAGCAAGATGGATCCATTTATTGGTTGCTTAATCTTGGAGTTCCTAAATTGATAAATAGTGATTACAGTTTTTCCAAATACTGACATACAAAGGGATACATTACTCCAAAAAACCCTAAGTATAATCCCTAGCAAGAGTGAGTTTGCATTAATACTAATTCACTGTAGTCACTAATGGCCTAATGCCATAATAAATTTACACGTGCGAGGAGGCACATTATTATTGTAAATTGTGTTATACAAGGTTGAAGAGCATAGAAACATTAGCATGATGCTGAAGTTATGTGTTTTTATCAGATATTCCTGATAACTTCACTGCTTCTCACATTTAGCATACCCTTCACATATGAGAAATTTTAATGCTTGTCATAAACACAACACTAGTAATGAGTAATCTCTTAAGAGTATAAGTATTACATTATTGCGCAAGATTAAAAAGTAAAAGCTGCATGTGATTTACTTGATCACGTAGCTTCACGAAAGTTTACGTGATATAAGATTTAAGGTTTGGAGTAAAAGAGATTAATGAGTAAAGGTTGTGCAGCTAAATACTAAGTTTTAATGACACTAATAAAAGAGAGATTAAGTTAAATAAGTAATGGACCATTGAAAATGAATACACATAAGCCACAACTGATCGCATTATTACACGACAAACATCAGTACTGCCCAAGTATGGCCAAGAGCACAAGTGAGAATCTTCTATGATTAAAAAACATGCTCAATCACAACAGTTCCACGTGAAACTTTAGAATGCACTTCCACGTGATCTATAGGTTAATGATGTTGCTAACCCTTAATGCTAATATTTTGTGTGCTATATTTCATAATCCCTTAGAAGTTGGATCCCTATATGTTTGTCCTAAAAGATATATTTTCAAATATTTAAAAAATGATGTATTAAAATATGAGTAAATTTTTTTTGTTGAAAATGAGTGAAAGTGAATAAACATAATTGGAAATCCAAAAAGAAACACAAGAAGTAACTATATAGAGGTCAATCACACTTAGTTTCTAGTATCAGGGCTTGTAGTTCTAGTCTCAGGATTTGGTGTTTCTAGTCCTCCAAAATGCATTTATTTCTTGAGTTTAGAATATATCTAATCCCTAAATAATTTTGTTTTGAAAAATGATAGAATGAGTAAAAATGATAAACATAGTAATATTAATAGATCACTAACTGGTGAGATGGATAACACCTCCTCACCTAGCCTTCTCTTAATTTTGTTCATTATTTTTTGAAAGATACTATAGAGGTGCTATTCTCCTCACCATTACAAAAATCCTTACATACTATGTACAAGTTTGCTCGAACAAAAGAGTCATCGTCAGTGATGCCACATTTTGAGGGATTATCAAGACATCAAATTTGATAACCCATATATTACTCTAGCTACGTACGTTTTGTGTAATGCTATTTTTACGTTTGAAATAGCTTGAGTACACTTTCTAGTCAACT
The DNA here is from genome assembly GCA_006409495.1 of Sedum album. Lineage (NCBI taxonomy): Eukaryota > Viridiplantae > Streptophyta > Magnoliopsida > Saxifragales > Crassulaceae > Sedum > Sedum album. The sequence goes on from QZGG01001599.1 coordinate 24,479, forward strand.
GATTATGTAACACATTACGTACTGTAAATGTTTGTATGGATAAATTTTTTAAAATAGTCTCAATACAAAAAAAGAGTCAAAGTGCTATCCTCATCTCAATGCCCTAACACATTATGTGGTATGATCTCAGTATTCTACCTATCTGCTTTAACTGTAATCAAGTTCTTAACAATACTTCCATCCTACTCTCACTAACCTCCCAAAGCATGTTATAAAAACTTAGCTACAGTGGTGAAGCTTAAACACATGGCCACCAAAATTTGTAAATTATGGTAACACTAAGAGCATCCCCAAACCCATTATGTAAATAAGAACATTAGCTAAAAAATACTTAGGTGACATTATAAATAGAGAACCATATACATATGTCACCCTTCAATGCACTACTCTAGTTAGCTAAAATTATACATAATCATGTTCTCACTCATCAAATTTGCTATCCATATCCTTCTTTCTAAAAAATTTCTTCTACATTATACATATCTTCAACCACATTCTTATTCATTATACATAAGCCCATTGAAACACAAACCAATTTTCATCCTTCAAATTATACATAACTATTATTATAATATATTTTACATAAAAAATTTAGCTAGCACCATTGGAAATGCTTAAGTGTATATATAATAACATAGAAGATCATCCTGTCTCAGCTCTCTCACTATGTTTAGTTTTTGTATATAAATTTTATACAAGGTATAGATGTAGGAAGGGATACAGCAAGTTGAGATGTCAGATTCAGTAAAGACAAAGCAACCTTAGCTTTTCCACATCTGTGGAGATTCAATTGTGATCCCTACACTAATGGATAAGATTCAAACAACTTGCCTCTGTCATGTCATTTTCTACGTACTCATTCTACTGAGCAGCTTATTAATTGAAGAGTATTATTGTATCACAAAACCTATTGAGGTCATGATACAGTAGTATATTTTTATGCATTAATTCATCAATAGCAATACTTCTCCATTAAGCTTTGATCTCAAAAATTGAAAATTTTCTCATAAATTCAGCCATATAAAACATGTCAATCTCTCAAGTTCATTCATTTACCAACATCTACAGACTCAAACAAACTAATTACACACACAACCACCTGAATCTCAAAATCGAATAAAACCTAAGAATGACACAAATTAGTATATACAGTAAAAGCTCTACTCAAATTTAAACATATACTAAAAGAGACATGTGTAACTGACCTTTCATTGCTTGCAAAATCGTAAAGCTTTCCAGTGCTAGAAAATATCATCACACCAATTTGCACGTCGCACAAGATGGAAAGCTCCTTAGCCTTCTTAAGCAAACCCTTCCTCCTCTTTGAAAAAGTCACTTGTCTACTGGTCGAGTTATCAATCCTCTCAATCTTAATCTTCCCTCTTCCCATTCTCAATTTCAATTCAAATCTAACCACATGAAAATCAACATACACAAATCACTAGTTGGTTACTTAAACAAGGGTGTAAAATTCAGGAACAGTTTCAGAGAGATTTAGTTTAAAAAAGACTTACGCTGTGGAGAAGATCGGAGCTGTCGTGTTCTTATCGCTTTTTTGGATTTGTGGTTCGGAGTAGATAAAGACGGCCATAAATGGAAAGATATTGTGGTTTAACTGTTTTAGTAAAATTAGTACATTTTTGTTAATATAATTATACTACTAGTAGCAAGTAGTGGAATTTCCGAAACGTGGTGATTTAGACAGCACGTGACTAATCGGAGGCTGATGATGTTTGACGGCAAGTACTGTTTCGACACGTGTGCATGTTTTATTGGATGTTTTCTTGTGCACGTTGGGATAAGTAAATAATTAATGCAGTGTGGTTATGAAATGGGCCAGTTACGATTGAGCCCGTTTAGATTAATTGAAACTGAGCCCAATAGAAAAACGCTGCGTTTGGTTCAAGAGAAGCAGTCGTCTTTCATCAGCGAAGCCGCCGTTGTACTGGAGCGTGTACTCCGACCAAGCTTGGCGGCGTTTATTCTGTAAAAAGAATCGATATTTTGATCCTCTTCGGTGCGTTAATTGTAATTAGTCTTGATTCATTTGGTTTGTGTACCTGGGGTTTGTAGTAGTATCGTTTCTACTAGGTTTTTATGTTGAATGTTGGATCGATTCAGTTGCATCAAACCTGATTCTTTTCATCTTTTTGATTTAAATGCGTGCCTTTTTTAGTGTTACAGTGTGATGGGTACAATTTTATGGCTATCTGGTGGCTGATTAGGGTTTCTGGTTGGTTTTGGGGTTTAAGGTCAGAATGTGAGAGTGTGGTTTTGGTTGGTTTATGTGCTTTCTTGTTTTTGAAGTGATAAGGAATTATCTTGTTGGACTTTACTGAAGTAAAGTTTCATTTTTGAGGTTTTAAGCAGTTGTTGATCAAGGAGAAAAATGGCGTTAGGATTGATATTGGGATTGGGTAGAGCGTGGAGAAGGAAGAGGACTTCATCCCTTGACATTCTATCATCCAAGAGAGCGCCACGCAATTACTACAAAGGGAAAAACTGCAAGCCCATCGGGTTTCATACTCGCAAAGGTACTACTGCCAAAATGTATGAAATTGATATGGCGGATTGCATTTTCCTGAGATGTTGAGTACTTGAGTATCTGACCACTCACTTGAGAATTTTCTAATTTTTTCTCTTATGCTTTATTTATTGAAGTTTGATGTCAATTACTGACCTATAGCAACCTCAGTAGAAATATTTTTTTGCTTTGTGTGCTTGTTTTGATTCCTTGGTGTTTAATGCAGGTGGCTATGTCGTGGAGCCTGAAAAGCTTCCGAACTATGTAGTCCCTGATCTTACCGACTTTAAGGTACATCAAAATAACAAGTTTTAGCTTTTCATGGATGGTTATCTTTTTGATGTGGATCGTTAGTATAAGTCTGACTCGAGGTCTAGACAAAAATACAAAGTTGTTGATTTTTATTTAATTTGGAGAGGTCTCATAAACTTTGAATGGTAATTTAACTTGACTCCTTTAACTTCAGAGTAACTTAAATTGTTTGCCTCATTTGTATAACCATTCAAACCTAGATTAAGAAATTAAATTGTTACAGTGTTTCAATTGACTTGGTCATACAAAATTCCGGCTTTTACCCCAGGTCTCTATCTTAGCTCTCTGAATGTTCGTTGCTTGGATAACCTGAGTTAGATTCTTGTACGCGGCTTTGAAAGCTTCTCGAATCAAATATATGTTAAAAATATTATTAGTCTTGCTGCTTTGAATAAGTAATAATTGTTTTGGAGGGTGCAGATCACTTTCTTGTCCTTTTTTGACATTTGCTATTAAATTTTTCGAATTTGTTTGCAAAACAATTTAGTTTAGTACCTGTTTGAGATCCTCAGTGGCTGATGTCATTTATATTTTTGCAGCTAAAGCCCTATGTTTCACAAGTAGCTCGTGTAGCCAAGTCTGATTCCTCTTGATCCAATATGGACACTTGTTTCTAGAATGTTAGAGTTTTGTGGGATGATGCTCTCATTGTTGCAACTTTTGAATAAGCCTTAGTTGGCTCGTTCTATGTTGAACAGTCAAGTGGTTATCTATCTGCCTTTTCCAAATGCCCGGCTGTTCCAGTGCATTAGTGCATACCTGTGAACAGCCATAGTACAGTTTTCTTTTACGGAAAACAAAGAAATAAAGAAGATTTTTACATTCTACTGTTATGAACGAAGAATGTGACGCTCTTTGGTCTCATCAGTCAAATGCCTTGTTAATCAAGTAAAGCGCGTGTGTTAATATGTTAACATCGATGACATAAACTACATCTGTTAAATGTTGACCGACAAGCGACCAGGTACGCATCCTTTTTTTTTTGCAAACTATAATAATAACCTCAAATCTATTGTTTCATTGCTGTCAACCTGATCATTCATACTGAAGCTTCATCAAATTATTTATGGTAAATGGCATTTGGAAATCAACCATTAGAAAGTATTTTAACATTTTTCAAACCTTGGAGTTTACGTTGGTCTTTCTTGCCGTCATCATTCCCATTTAATTCTTTTAAAACATCATACTTTGTTCTGTCTCCATTCCACAATTTCCTCGCATTTTCCAATCAAAATATTAAAAATTTAATGACCTTACAAGAAGTCTTACCCACAGGTCACAGACACTCTCTATATAGTTGTGCAAAGAGGTTAGCATTTTAGTAGTATTGAATATCAGAATGTATGGTCTTACACTTAGCTCAACTATGTTGAAAAGCACATCATTTTCTAACTTGTCGTGGGAACCGCGACAACGGGTTTCCATTGTTTCATGCAGAGCTTCCAGTTTAAGAAACAAGAGTGACTTCTATGTATGCTATCTATCAGTTGTCCTGAAAAAACTGAAGCTGAGGAGATCAAAAAAGCCTATAGAGCCATGGCTTTGAGATATCATCCTGATGTATGTCAAGATCCTTCCATGAAGGAAGAATCGACGAGAATGTTTGTATTACTACATGAGGCTTATAAGACTTTGTCTGATCCGGTGCTGCGTAGTGAGTATGATTTTGAGCTTGGGATAGGTAATATGGGACAGAAGTCTAGTAATTCATCTAATGGTAGAAAATGGTGCGACTTCTCGCGAAGCCGTTGGAGAGATCAGCTTTCTGAACTGAGAAAAAGGAATGGCCGTGGAACGGGAAGGAAAGAAGGATCTTGGGGCAGTAGGATGAGGGAGCATAACAGAAGAAACTGACTCATGGATTGAATAGTTTTATTCATATTGTTTTTATTTTTCAAGATCAGTTTATACTTTTTCAATTAATCTGATCAACGAAATAAATGTGTAATACATCCGGAATTAGTTCAGTTGACAAAATCAGTACCCTATTCAAATTCGATTCTTGAAATTAAATAAATTACTTGAGTTTAACCTTCCGTTTGGACGCGGGAAAATGTGGTGGAAAGAAATTTAAAGGAAAAATTTAAAGAAAGTAATTTTTCATAGGAAAATTGAGAGGAAAATTTATATTGTTTTCTTTGTTATTTTTTTATTTTCCACAATTTAAACAAATATACCCAAATATTTTTCTTTAAATTTTCCATCAAACATTCTTTTTCACCCATTTTTCCATGCAACCAAACAGAGCATAAAGTATGTTGTTTTATCTAACAGTAACATTAGATTGGAATTTAGTCATGCTGGTCTTAAAAATCCTTATAATGAATTTAAGAAATATCCAAACTTTTTTAATTTCGAATATAGAGTTACATAAGAGAGGAACATATAAGTGTATAAGTTTTATGAGCTCTGAGGAGATTATGTCAATTATTGATTTTGATTGATTCAACGGTTAAAAAATGACGGTTATTAATAGTTGAGATAATTCTAAAATACCATGAAATTATAAATGTGTTTCTGGATCTTTTCCTTCGTCTATATTTCACTACAACCAAGATTCATTCTACAAAATGAATAAACCCCAAAAACTGGTAAATACATTTTTTGTACTCTTCCTTAAATACATATAGCGACATAATATTATTTTCCACGTCAGCAATGACGTCAACCTCAACCTTGCACGATTGAATCTCATCTCGCAATCTATCCGTCAACAGATTCTCATCCAACGGTATCAAATTGGACACGTCATCATGACCCGCTCATATATTGGGCGGGCTTTCTTCACTTCAAGTCAACCCGCTTCGCTGAGCTCCTGATATTTTGTTATCGGCAAAAATGGTGGCTGCCGACGCTGACGACGACGCCGGAATCTCAGCTTCGCTGCTCAGTAAGCATCTGATCATCTCTCTCTTTCATCCTCTTAAAAGTCAATCAGTTGACCAACAGCTCGCTGATGCTTTTTTGCTGTTGTGAAGTCAGCGATTCTGACGCATCCGCATCGGCTTTTCTACCGGTGGATCCGTTGGAAAATTCACCGATTGAGCAAGTCGCGTTGACTGTCCCAACTACAGACGATTTCACTCTCCCTTGCGTTACCTTCCGCACATGGATTCTTGGAACCCTAGCTTGCATAACGCTTTCGTTTCTAAACCAGTTTTTCTGGTACAGACGAGAGCCTCTGTCGATTACTTCAATTTCCGCTCAAATTGCGGTTGTGCCGCTAGGGCATCTGATGGCGTCAACGATTACGGATAGGGTTTTTTTCAAGGGGAGATGGTTTGAATTTTCATTAAATCCTGGACCGTTCAATGTGAAGGAGCATGTGTTAATTACTATATTTGCAAACTCTGGTGCTGGGAATGTGTATGCTATTCATATTGTGAGTGCTGTGAAGATATTTTATAAACGGAGTATGACGTTTTTGGTGGCGTTGTTGGTGGTGTTGACTACTCAGGTTTTGGGGTTTGGTTGGGCTGGGATGTTTAGGAAATATTTGGTTGAGCCTGCTGCTATGTGGTGGCCGCAGAATCTTGTCCAAGTTTCGTTATTCAGGTACTCCGTCTGTTTCATTTTGTTCATCCATTCAAGTTGTGCTAGAGATTTACTGAAGCATTAGATTAATAGGTTACAGATTAAATGAGGAAACAGAAATTTTTAGAATATTATGAATGACTAAACAGTGAAATACGGTAAGAGCTTTGAGAAAAAGGGATCAATCAGTTAATTTTATAAAATGAGAACTTTAAAAGGAGAAAGATGTTGTACTATTTATTTTCCTCATTATTCATTATTAGATTCACTGTATAGAGTTTTTTTATTTGTTTGCCAGTTTGCACATTTTGTCAACTTCTCAATAATATCCAACTTTAGTTCTTGTTTTTTGTGTATTTAAGTTTTCAGCACGTTGTTCCATGATTGGTATCATAAATGATTGCCAACTCTCCTGCAATGAGATGATATTCCTATTTTCTTGAAGCGGAAGCAATTTATTTATCAGTTGGATATTGGTCTTAGTAATTGCAGTAGGTACGAGCTTGATGATAACCCAGTTGTGTATTTAAGTTTGAAATGTAAATTTGAGGTAGTAAAAGTGTGAAACCGTGAACATAGTACTTTTTCTGGGTTACATAACTTATGACTAGATTCACCAATTGAATTTAACCTAACATAACCTGTACTCGGAGTGATTTCCTGACTTGTGATATCTTGTTTGTAAGGCAGTCATTGTTAGTGTGATATGGACTCTTTAAATTTAAATGATGTGCCTATTGTATGCTGTCTTTCCAAATTGGTTTGTGGTGCTGGAGTAGCTAAACTTGAACCAAGTGCATTCCTTTTACCAAGCCTATTGTTAGATTAGTGGAATGAAATCCTAGGCCCTTATATGAAACATTCTAGTTTAGATTTGAATGAATACAATCCATCCTTGTAAATCTTCCCCATTTGTATAGCTTGATCATTGCATTATACTTTTGAATCACAGGGCTTTACATGAGAGGGAGAAAAGACCAAAGGGGGGTTTGACTAGAAACCAGTTCTTCCTCATTGCTTTTATATGCAGCCTCGCTTATTACGTATTCCCTGGCTACCTATTCCCGATGCTGACATCCATATCCTGGATCTGTTGGATATATCCTAAATCGGTTTTAGCTCATCAACTTGGTTCAGGCCTCCATGGGCTAGGAATTGGAGCCATCGGATTTGATTGGTCTAGTATATCCTCCTACCTTGGCAGCCCACTTGCCAGTCCTTGGTTTGCCACTGCTAATATTGCAGTAGGGTTTACCTTGGTTGTATATGTGATCACCCCAGTAGCTTACTGGCTAAATATCTTCGAAGCACAAACGTTCCCTATCTTTTCTGATGGGCTATTTACATCTACTGGGCAGAAGTATAATATTACAGCCATTGTTGATAATAAGTTTCACATAGATTTGGAGGCATACGAGAAGGAGGGACCTTTATATATGAGCACATTCTTCTCTATTTACTATGGCATAGGGTTTGCCTGCCTCACTGCTACGATTGTACATGTTGTCCTTTTCCATGGAAGGTAATATCTCATTTAAACAATCCATGATGTTAAAATGTATCTTCTTGGTATACTAGTGCAGTGTCTTTAGACCTGAGGTAATATGATTTTGTTTTGGTTTTGGTTTGGTGCAGAGATATATTGAGTCTAAGCAAGTCTGCCTTTCAAAAGAAGCACATGGATGTGCACACAAAGCTTATGAGAAGATATAAACAAGTTCCAGACTGGTGGTTTATATGCATTCTTGTAGTAAGTGTTGCTGCCACTCTTTTCACATGCCAATATTATAATGATCAGCTTCAGTTGCCATGGTGGGGAGTTTTCTTAGCATGTTTAGTTGCATTCTTTTTCACCCTTCCTATTGGTGTCATTGCTGCCACTACTAATCAGGTAATATCATTTACTCTTTCACTCTGGTGTCTGAAGACAAAATAAATGGATAACGTAATGATAATGCTGGACTTCTTTATTCTACAACAGATGCTAAGTCTGAATGTGATGACGGAGTACATCATTGGTTATATCTACCCAGGTTACCCAGTGGCCAACATTTGCTTTAAAGTATATGGTTATATAAGTATGAAACAAGGAATTACCTTCTTGCAAGATTTCAAGCTTGGGCATTACATGAAAATTCCTCCTCAGTCTATGTTTATGGCGCAGGTCAGTGTCTGTAAATTTTCTTCCATTTCTGCATAGTAAGATATAAGTCCACGGCTAGTCAAATCGTTTTCTCGCGTGATCAGGTGGTTGGAACCATTGTATCAGCATTGGCACATCTAGTAACTGCTTGGTGGCTGATGGATACTGTTCCTGACATCTGTGACAGATCTGTCCTACCTGCTGGCAGCCCATGGACTTGTCCAGGTGATCATGTATTTTACGATGCCTCTGTCATCTGGGGATTAATAGGACCGCGTAGGATATTTGGCGATCTAGGATACTATTCAGCCATCAACTGGTTCTTTTTAATTGGGGCATTGGCTCCTTTACTAGTTTGGCTTGCTCATATAGTCTACCCTGACAAACAGTGGATCAAGCTGATTAACATGCCTGTGCTACTTGGTGCAACCATCAACATGCCCCCAGCCACGGCTGTCAATTACACAAGTTGGATCCTGATAGGATTTCTGTCAGGCTACATAGTGTACAGATACTACCGCAATTGGTGGGGTCGGCACAACTACGTGTTGTCAGGTGCACTTGATGCTGGACTGGCCTTTATGGGTGTGGCTCTATATCTGTGCCTAGGAATGTATCACGTGAACCTTGAATGGTGGGGAAGCAGCCCAGATGGATGCTCTCTGGCATCTTGTCCAACTGCACCTGGCATTGTCGTGAAGGGCTGTCCAGTTTTCTGATACATACATTGGTGTTGTAATGTGTTCAATTCATATTTTATTCCATATCTTGTAAATCTAATTTTTATTACCACGACACCGAGCTTGAAGCTTGTATATGTTCTCTGTTAGGGCATATGCACCCGTCTTCCCCTCAAGAAATTTCTGTTACTATTCATCCAATTGCAGCAGATCGTCTCCAGTAGATACCACCGCTGCATAGAAATTGAAGAGAAGTCAAGACGAGCTTCTTCATCCTGTGCGAAAAGCAGTGGAGACGAGCTTCTCCATGGTCGTCTCGTGGAGACGACGAGCTCGAATTTTCATCCTCACCAAGAAGATCGTCTCCAGTAGAAGTCCCCGCTGCATAGAATTTGAAGACGATCTTCTTCAATTTCTTGTAGAGAAGACGACCGCTGCATATGCGCTTAGTCGGTTCAAAAATGAACACAGGAATGAGGTTCACAAAATATTGTGGATTAAAATTGATTTTATAACCAAGTCTTCTGTTCTGTTTCTCATTTTCAATTGAACCGTTCCTGTTCGATTCCAACAACAAGCGACAAACGACTGCGTTCCACCGCTTCGAAAACCCTCGTTCTCGGCTGACAGCGGAAAGCATCAGAGCTCGTAGAAGAGATGGGGAGAAGGATACTGAACGACGCACTTCGAACGATCGTGAATGCGGAGAAGAGAGGAAAGGCTACGGCCGTGCTCAAGCCTATTTCTGGCGTCATGTCTTCCTTTCTACAGATCATGAAAACTCGAGGTAATTCATGATTCGATTCATACTTTCTGAAATTAGGGTTTATGTTTTAGTTTATCAATTCCCCTATCCCGATAATCACTCTGTCGAATAGTATGGTTTAAAATAATGTGAGAATGTCTTGGATGTAGAAAATGACTAAAGTTTCAGTACACAGAATATCAGAAATAAATTAAGTATGAATTTGAACTTGATAAATTCAGCTGGATTCGTAGCTAAGCATAGTTATCATAAATGACGAACTATGCTGACAGTTTCAATATGTTGGCTGTGGGTTTTAGTAAACTGCGACGCTGCTATAACAATGACAGTGTATTCAAATTCTTACTGGATCACTCTGCCGTTGATGCACTGTTGAGAATATTCTAAAACGACCGAGTTTAAAGGATTTTAATGAATTAGTCTAAGAACCGTGACCATTTATGCCCCAATGAGACGTGAAAATAAAGAGTTGGGTATTCGGATTCACAGTTCTGATGATCTTCTGTGGAGATAGCTTGTCCCTTCACTATGATTTTTAGCTGAAACACCAGCATAACTTTAGTTTTACAGGATACATCAAGGACTTTGAAGTTCATGATCCCCACAGAGTAGGAAGAATCACAGTACAACTACAAGGCAGGGTCAATGATTGCAAGGCCCTAACTTACAGGCAGGATCTCAAGGCAAGAGATATAGAAGCATACAAAACCCGAGCACTACCAACACGCCAGGTGCACTTTCTTCCCCGTTATTGATTGATCATTTGTTCCATCTGCTACTTCTTAGACCTTACAATTCTTGCTGCACTATCATCACATGTCTATTTATGCAGTGGGGATATGTAGTTATTACTACTCCAAATGGGGTGCTGGACCATGAAGAGGCATTGCGAAAGAATGTTGGTGGTCAAGTTGTCGGCTATTTCCATTAATCCATGCCTCACCTAGCAATTGAAATTACTTGCTACCGGTAGTATCTCTATTTCCTGAAGACACTTTCAAATTTCGCTTATGACCCTTCATACTGGGAAATGTGGCGGTCTTCGTCGGGCTTCCTCTTCACCGCCCAAAACAAACTTCGTCGGTCTTCCTCTTCCCGTCGGTCGTCGCGCCCTCTCTCCACCCGCTGCTCTCTCACCGCCCAAAACAAACAATTTCGCGAAACCCTCTCTCCAAAACCCTCTCTCCGAGCGTCTTACGAACTGACAGAAAGGAGCCCCAGACAAAGACCAAACTACCCTCAGCAGCTTAACCCCCAATTCATTCCTAACCAAACTAAATTTCAACTCAGATGACTCGTGTAACAATCCAATCTATTCGATTTATGAAATGTAAAGTTCAGATCTGGATTCATGGATCCACCAAATAGTAGTGGATCTACCAGAGACGTCCCCATGCTATGTATGCCAATCCATCAAACTTATATTTTTTCTTTCACAAATGACAACACGACAAATACAAAAATGCGTGTAACATTCATATAAGTCCTTGTTTACATGTCGTAATTCAACAATAAAAAAATAAAAAATAAATCCTTCCAATTTCCAACAAACATTATTATAAAAACATAATTTGAATAAAATTGTAGGAGTACAAAATTTATTCTGACCTTGAGAAGGTTTGATGACGTCATGGATGGAAGCAAAAAAGAGGAAATTGGTTTAAGGGGCTTTTCAATCGGTGTCCGGGAGTCGATGAAAGCTACCTTCTTTCATTCGATTGAGCCGTCTCAAGCCTGAAATCGAAGAGAATGGAGCTTAAAGGTTCAAACTTTCGAGGTATATCTGACGAAAAGGGTCGGTTGGAGAATCAGATGGATGTGAATCAACGAAGGGTATGTTGTTCGTGATAATTATTCCTATCTGAATACTCGTTTCAGTTTTTGAATTCAATATTGCTTGAGTTGAAATGAAGGATGTCTTTGTGGTTTTCTTCTGTTGTGTTGTTTTTAATTGTTTATATTGGTTTTACTCGATTAAAGAAGCTTGAGGCTAATTTGAATGACATCTGCTGATTCTTTAAATTCAGTAACTAACCATCTTTCAAATATTTGGGTCAGTGTATGTGCTGAGTGCATTTCTTACTGTCGACATTTGGAACTCCATGAATCTGTGATATAGTTTCGGTTGATCATTCTTAAGATTTTTTTGCAGAATGAGTTCACTTTGACTATGTGGTAAGGAAAGGATATAGTCCTTATACTTTGCTCTATTTTTGAAGTAGTGTCTACGTTTTATACAATTTATACAGCGTGTCAACCATAATGAGTAAATGTAGAGACTATGCTAGTTAACTAGAAAGTTAAAAATAAATGTTGATTTGGACTTCTGAATATTTATGTATGGAGTTGGTGTCCGTAATAAATCAAAACCTAACTGGCCAGCCAATCAGATTAAGTTCATGACTTGTATAGTCTGTTAGTTTCCCTTTCACCATTTGGTCTTGTGAATTTATGATATATAAATTACCTTATTGGTTGCCTTTACAATTACCGTTTTTTGTGGAATGACAAAAATTTAGTTAACAGGTCAGTATAATATACATTTCCAAAAAGGGATTACATGAGTGGTAATACGATATCCACACCATGATTTTTTAGTTACAAAGATTATATGTTGGACTGATCTAAGACTTTGGATAATGTTAGGGTAACTACTAAATTATAGTGTTTGCAAAAATATTAACTCTTGTTTCGACTAAGGGAGCAAAGCATTTAATATCACTTGATTAAATCTAAGAGTGTGTCTGGGATCTATGTGTTGTACTTTCGTTTTGAGATATTGTCAATTTTTCAAATGGGCCTTCCATTCTCTCGTTTTGGGGTCTCCTGAAATTATATAGCATTTACTTAACCACACGAGGTCTGGTTGAGGTTTTTTTGTTTCTAAAATTCTTTATTTGAAGCATTTCTCAATGATAAATTTCGTTGTCAAATTGATGTGACGAGTTGCTTGAGTTGTCTACATCTTTTGGTCTCATCAGTCCCACTCCCTCAATATGAGACTTTGCAATGTCCCATGAATGTGTTTCAAATATTTTTTCTACACACAAAGGGATCAAGCTTGTTTTGTGCTTAAATTGTGAGGTGACGTCGTTTCATTCCGTCTCACCTAACCAAAACTTAAAAAGTTTGTCATCATTTGGTTTTATAAAGAGAAATTACAGATTTGGTTCATGATACGTTTCTTTTTTAGCATGCACACAACTTTTATCTTGGTCAAGAGTATTCTTTGTTAAAACTAGGGTAACTTTTTTGTCTTCATTATTGAGTCGACTAAGGAAGTTTCAGTCTAATGCGCAATTGCTTAGACATCAGATCATCTGAATCTGTAATCCCCTATTCACTCACAATGAATTATCATCTATCTAGGTCATCTGGACTGCAACATGGAAGGTATGCCATCTTTTGACATGTTCCAGATCCCTTTCGGCACATTTTATGTTCTTGGTATTATCGGCCTTAATCGTCGTGAATGTGGCATATGGTCCCTCTTTCTTTCATTGGTTTGATTTGAAATCTGGCCAGCAGTTTGGCTTTGTGCTAATCCTACGTTCACGATGTTTTGAGTTTATCATGAATTAGGGAATCTATATTTGATAGATTAATTCGGGATTTATTACCGAAATATATTCAAGTTGTGGTTTTTTCCATTTCAATTAATGATAGTCTTCATTTAATTATTGAACATTTCTTCCGTTCATAATTTGTGCACATGTGTCAAATTTTCTATAATTTAGCAATCGGCTTTTAATGTAAATATGCCTCAAGTTTATATGCATGATATGAAATGAGAGAAATAGGAGTTGCGATTGATGTCTATTCTCAGTGTGAATGCAGGCGTCTCCTTGTCTTCTTCGATGATACTGAGTCTTCTTCATTCACTAATTTTGTCCTCTTTTTCATTGCTGGCGAACTTTTATTGTCATTTAGTTCTTCATTTAGGTGCATAAAGTAGCTTTGGTTCCACGAACGTTGTTGTCTTGTTCTTTTAGTTAAAATTGAAGTTCCTGATTATATTTTATTATTAGGATATTTTAGAAATAGTAGTCTCTAAATAACTCAGACAACTGTACACCTTGCAAGCTAGAAGTTGTGAAAGGCGTATCTTTTATATGCTACTCCTATTTTGTATCAGTATCGAAAATGTTAATGCATGTCTCATTTGCCTTCCTTTTATATAGGTACACCAGATGTGTTACTGGAAATAACCTATGCCTTCACAATTTCTCATATGAACTTAAATTTCGTAGATCCCTTGATGACAAAGCTCCTTAGCATGTAGACTTGATATATGCTGTTGTTAAAAACTTAGTTTGCTGATAATGCTATTACCTTGGACTACTTTTAATTGGTTTTTTCTTGACTGCAGTCATCAATATTGTTTGTCAATGTACCTAAAGATCTAATAATCCATTCTCAGGTCCCTTCAATCCAATTTTCGAGGAGGTACCCCATATGTCGTGCCCCATCAGACACCTCAATATGATGCGCATTCAAAGGGGCAATTTTGTATTTCAAATTACTTTGAAGTTATGTCCCCAGGATTTGAGAACTGGAGAGCGGAATGTGCTGGAGCTTTTGCAAGATCTTCAAGGTGCTACAAATCTGCTCTCATGAATATTTATTTCTGTTCTCGTGTTTTTAGATAATGGCATTGTTTGTGTAATAAATAAAGTTAAAATATGTTACTTTGAGTCTGTCACTGTGTAGCCAATATATCATATGACAGTGGTAATATTATTTTCTTCACTCGAGCGATACATTTGAGCAGTCTTTTCTTGGTACCATGACATAAAAATTGTTTTATTTAGAGCACTGAGCACCGGTAAATTACTATTTATTTAAATAATTTGGACCTCTTATTTCATTTAAAGTTAAAAATATTAAAAATATATTGGATAACTTTGTTATATGATTTCAGTTTTTGTAACGCAGTTTTATTAATATAGGCTCTGATTACTTGTGCTGTCTTTTAACTCTTTACCCATTCCAGTAACAAAGGTATGGCTGCATGTGAAACCCCTTGGCTGAGCTTGCAGTTCGCTAATCTTCAGAACTATAAAAAAGGGCTTTTTGCTGGTCCAAATGATAATTATCCACCAATACGGCATGGTATACAACTTAAGACATCATTAAAAGTAGCTTCTGGAACACAGCCAGTGGATGAAAGCAACGATTGGGTACCAGTTGGCAGTGGAAAGTCGACTACTGGGAAGCCACACAAAGTTGGGCCTGCTGAGCCCCTTTCTGATGCTAGTAATAAAGGAATGTACACATTCAAACTACGTGTAGTTGAACACATCAAACAGCTTCTGAATCCAGAATGGAAATCGGGTAGCCTTTCAACAGAGGCATTTAAAGAAATAGTGAAGAAAACTTCTTCAAAGGTAGTTGAAAGCATTCCAGCAGAAAAAATTCCCAGTACGCCTCAACATATTGAGAAATATCTCGCTTTTTCAAAGAAAAAGATTTCAAAACTTGTTCAGGTCAGTAATGGTGTCCACCGTATATTACTATAGTGGTCTCATTCGCTTCTACTCCAGTATATCCTGCTCCATTAAGTTTCTGGATAATTGATTTTATTGATTGTTAGTCAATGCTCATAATTATAGTTCATGCTCGTCAAATAAATGTTTATACTAATAGATTCGTAATTATGATCCGGGCTTGAGAGTTTGTTTGCGTGCATTTAGAGAGAATATGTCAGTCACGTTCTTTGGTAAAAACTTATCAGTATAATGAAATTCACTGTTTTGCATTTAAAGGAACTTGATGGCTCTTCCTGCATGCATTCTACCACTCTGGTACACTTTTTTTACATTGTACTGTCCTAATGGCATTCAAATTATATGTGCAGCGATATCTTGACAGACGACAGCGGCGTAAGGCAAAAGGCTCCAAGCCATGATAGAAGCCTTCATTATGATCCTCTGAAACAGTCTATGTTGAAGAACCCTGAGACTATTTCAATCCTTATGTTTCAAGTTAGCAATGCCTTAAATCTTAACTGAGGAAAAATATTTGGCAGCAGATTCATATTAACTCTGCACATTTTGAACAATTTGATACTCATTTGTTTCTTACTTTGAAGTATTATTCAGCACTTCAAGTGACTTATGAACATGGACATATTCCCTCTTATGTAAAAATATAATTATTTTTAATTCGATCAGACCGTTAAACTTCTAACTCCTTCAATAAGCAATGATCTCCTCAAGTGGCTTATTAGCCAAAGACTCCTTATGAGCTTCCAAGTCCTCAACCATTTTCTCCTTAGCAAGTTTCTTCAACCTTGCCAGCTCTAAGTCCTTGCTCATCTTCCTCCTGTACATCTCCGCAAAAGTGATGGGTTCTTCCATTATGCACTTCTCACCCTCCCTTAAACTCAAAGGGTACACGATCGCATCCGGTGCTGGGTTCTGGAACGTTGCGATCGATAGTCTACTGCTGTTCGAATTCACCACTGCTTGGTGATCTGCATTCTTGAACCTCCCATTGCTCAGATACTACACCAACAAAATATCAACATCTCAAGAAAAATGCTAAATTTTTCATACATTTTGAGAATCAATTTTAATTTAAAATTTAGTCGCGCAACACTGAATCTGAATCCGCAAAACTGTAAGCACTTACATGTCCATGATCACCAAGATTAACAACAAAAGCACCCTCAACAGGCTTGACAGTAATCCAACTCTTGCCATCATCTCTAGTAGCTTGCAATCCACCAACCTGATCTTGCAACAACAAAGTAATCATGCCGGGATCGGTGTGTCTCTTCAACCCTAAAGTCAAGTCAGGTTCAGGACACTTTGGGTAATAATTCACTACAATTTTCTGATCCATGTCAACACAAGCTTTTGTTAAAGCTTCTTTTTCCAATCCCATTGCTTCTGATAGAACTTCAAGAAGCTGGCATGCTAAGGCCATTAGACGTTCACTGTATCGCTCTGTCACGGCTTTCCATGCCGATGGCTTGTCCGGCCATCGGGAATAATCGCGGGCGGAGATTGGGTAAGAGAAGTATGTTACTATCTCCCTCCAGTCCCTCACCGCCTCTCCCTTAGATAAAAAACAGAGCAATCGGACATAAATAATATCAAAACGACGTCGTTTCAAGTCGATAAATTGTATATAAGAACTAAAAACAGAACATGTAATTAATGAAAACAGAGCATTTAAGGTGGATGATACCTGAAGGTGGCTGGAGACGATGAAACCACCTTTCTTTCCACCAGACCAGACATGTCAAATCTAAGCTTGTCTTCGGGTGGTAGATCGAAGAATTCTCTAGCTAAACTCGTCATATCAGAAATAAGATCAGGATCAACACCATGATCTACAACCTGGAAAACACCCTAATCTTCACATGCATCAACGATCTTCTTACAAATCTCGGCTCTTCTGCCATCAACCTCATCAATCCCGGCTAATGAAATGATGGGAATGTCGTCGCTGAATTTGTTGTATGCTACCTTGGGACGCTCATCCTCGTCCCGGACGAAGCTCTTGTCCAATGTTTTCTCTTTGGCGAGAGATGTCACATGTCAGTGTTTTCGCCATTCTGTTCTGTTTTTTGCATGTAAATGAGGGCTTAGAGAGTTTTGGATGACTGAGTTTCAAGGCTTGATTATCGGCTCATGAGTCGGGAATCAGATTCAATAAACGGCGTAGTTTTAAGGACATTATAGCAAAATAAAACTTCATTTCAATGAGAACTTTTCGCCAAGGCCCAAAATAAGGCCCAAGTACACAAATCCAGGCCCAATCCGATATCTCCGGATCGCCAACGACCGTCGCAATCTTCCATTCCCGGCGAAGAGATCAATCCAACCGCCGATTCCAATCGACCAATAACTTTCAGACCACAGCGCCTCGCGATATGAGGATGAGATGGTTAGTTTACTGTTTTCTGGTTTTGACATTTGTAGTTGATATGGCGATTTGCATAAGATTTCCGGATCGGATATCGGGCGGCGTGAGGGATCAAGAACAGACTCATCAATCGTTGAGAACGGCGGTTTTTGCTTTGGGGAGTTTTTGGAGATCTGAGTCTGTGTTTGGTTGTTTGGATGGAGTTGTGAGGACTACGGCTGTGTATGCTGGAGGAAGTAAGACCAATCCCGAGTATCGAAGCTTGGGCGATCACGCAGAGGCTGTTCAGGTACTCATCTATTGATCTTCTTCTAAAATCATGTCTCTGTTGATTTGATTTCAAGCGATATGAATTTTGTGAGTAAATCTTTGATTAAGTTTAGCTGTGTGCCATTGCATTGATGTTGTATGGATTATTGTGATTTGATGAAACATATCATTCAATTGCAACTGATCAGTTCAAGCGGTGATTTTGAAACAAGTAACAAGTGTTGATTGAAATTTTGGCTTTAAGAGATATTAATTGGCAGGGTCAGCCAGCTTAGGAGTTTGAGATTTTATAGTTAACGAACGAATGAGAGCTTATAGTTCATACACGGGGGCATTTTATATGCATCTAGTTTTCTTTCATCGTTCTAAAGTGATGCCTTTTGATAAAATTTGCACTTTTTTCTTCTAAAAAAATGGGGCCTTTTCACTATTATGTTTGTGTTTTTGTCGTCTGAAGAATAAGATATACAAGCCTGAATGCTAAGTCTTCCCTGCTAGTTGGAATATATTTGGTGCAATGAAGTTTGATATCCCTATGAAAAGAATAAGCAGCACGCACATGGAATGATTGGTATTTTTGGTTGGGTGCGTGGATATAAACCTGAATAACTATAAACTAATTTGCATGTATATATTGCACCCCTTACGAGTTGATATAGTTCGTAAAATTGATTGTTGAATGTGTTTTTGTTCCCACCTTTTTTATTTAATTTTTTCACCCTGTGATTTGTCTTACTACTATATTTTACTGCTGGTGTTGGCTATTGTTGATATATAGAAATGGATAATGGCAGATTGAGTATGATCCTGGAGTCATCAATTTCAGGCAACTTCTGGAGGTTTTTTGGTCAAGTCATGATAGCAGAGAAGTGTATGGTCAAGGTCCTGATGTTGGGAATCAGTACAGGTTTGACTTCTGCTAAATTCGTTTATTCAAATGTGAAAGGTTAGTCATCAAGGGAAGTTTTGGTGCTCGTAGGTCGATAATATTCACCAATGGCACTGAAGAAATGAGACTAGCTACTGTCAGCAAAGAAAGAGAGCAAACCAAATCGAAAAACAGCATAGTCACTACTCAGATTCAGCATTAGGAACAATCTACCCCGCTGAACCTGAACACCAGGTCTGGAACCCGAAACTCAAATTATTTGCCATTAATATGTTACTAGTAACATATGTACTTCTACTTATTAAATTAAACTCAGAGGTATCTACGTGGCTTGCAGAAGTTTGAGCTTAAGCGAAACCCTTTTCTTCGTCAATTGATTGGTAATTTGCCTGAGGAGGAACTTGAAAAATCAACTCTGGCTGCAAAAATGAATGGCTATCCTGCTGAGCTCTGTCCACCAAAGACCCAAAGACGCATAGATGCCAAGATCAATGAAATTGTTAAAAGAGGATGGCCTGTTTTAAGGGATGTTTAGATACACTGAGAATAGAACACTTCCAGGCTCCTTGTTTCATTGTAATTAAAGTGTCCGCATTACTTGATTATACCATTATCACTTTCAAAAATAACCTCAATGTGCAAGTTTGGAATGTAAATCAGATGTTCTGATTAAAAAGCTAGCCAATTGTTGCACGTATGGGTTTGCACTTAATCAATCATCCTGAACCGCAGCTAGTCTATAAGAAATTTGCCCGTATGGGCTGTTTGGAAGCCCTAAGAATAATCTTTCAAAAACAAATTTAGACCGTGGCATTCTAAACGACATACTCTGAGCAGAAGAAGCCGAACTACAGCCGAAAGCGTGACGTCATTTTCTCCGTCCCCCAAAATGGATTCCGATCGAAAACGTAAGCAGGAATCCGTCTCCACCACCGCCGAAGACCCGAAAACCTCTACCGACCACCACAAGAAGTCCAAAAGCGACACCAACGGCACCAGCCGCGAACGGGAAGTCAGAAAATCGACGTCGTCTAATCCGACGGCAGTGAGTAAAGTTAGGGCTTTTCATATACTGATTAAGCATCAGGGATCTCGAAGGAAGGCGTCATGGAGAGATCCGGAGGGAGTGGTGATTACCAAGAGGACGCGTGACGACGCCGTTTCGCAGATGAAGACGATTAGGGAAGATATTGTTTCTGGAAAGGTCAAGTTCGAGGACGTTGCTGCTAGGGTTTCTGATTGTAATTCGGCTAAGCGTGGTGGCGATCTTGGTAATTTCTGTATTTCGGTTATGTTCTATTTTTGTTTAGCCTTGAACTGAATGATATGTTTTGAGTGAGATCCAAAACTGGCTACGGAGAATCCCTGATATCAGAAGTTCTATCCTGAAGTGCTTTTGAGTAGAGCTCATTTTTCCGTATTGGTTAAACTTGAAGTAGCAAAGCTGCAACTTTTCTAAACCACTGATGTGCTTTTGTTAGTTGAACACTGAGCATCATCTTCGTTATCATATTAAATGTCAATTCATGGTTTCCAGTCTTGCGGATTCCAGGGTATGATGATCTTGAATACCCGAGAGATTTCTTGTGTATGTATTTGGTTGAGTGTACATCAGAGCGAGTTTCAACTGAACTTAAGTTTCCCGTGGGTTTGACTTCATTTTTGTTCTCATTTCTAGATATCAAATAAGTGTCTTTCACCAAGGACATATAGCCTTCTTCTGGCTTGTGTTTGAGGTGGCTTTAGAGCCCGAATGATACAGATTTTTTATTGAAATGTGGATTTTAGAGACTTGATATGCACAATTTTTTGTGACTTGCTTGTCATTAACTGCATTTTTGCCATTCAGTTGCACATTATATTCTTTGCACGATATGAATGGTATGACACCATCATTTTAGTATTCATGTCTATATTCGTTGAGAATGCTGGGATGCCCTGTGTATTCAGATGTTTGACCGATCAAAATATTGATGAGAAACAGTATTTGATGTGTTAGTAGAATGCATTTTTGCAATTCATCTTCTCACCTTTTGCTTGAGTTCCCCTCCCTCTATGTGATGTTATTAGTCTTCTTTCGTGTGTTGTCTATGTCAACTGGTCTGTGATGCTAATGTTCTCGATATTTCCTGTTGCAGGTTCCTTCAGACGAGGACAAATGCAGAAACCTTTTGAAGAGGCGACTTTTCTCTCAAGATAGGAGAGATCAGTGAAATTGTAGACACCGACAGTGGGGTACACATTATTAAGAGAACTGGATGATGGTTCTAGGCTGCAGACAGGGTGATATTATTATTCCCAAGGAACTAAACCTTCCCTGTCCCAAGCTCAACTTTCGTTCAATTGGCACCAAGATGAGGCCTTTTAATGGAATGTATTTGATCATTTAACCAAGTTTCATTTTTCCTTCGTGCAACCGATGCAATTTCAAGCTTCAGGAACCCTTATGCTTATTCTTTCAGTTAACAAGTATTTTCTTGCATGTTCATTAATTCGAATGTTAGTTCAATCGGCTTCTTCTCCTTACACTGGACTGAAGTATATTTGCCGACGACTTATGCCATCGTTGTGACTTTGAGTCTGACTGCCTATGGATCTGTATTTGAATATATATTCGTGGTATATGGTTTTGTAGGCAATTGCACCCTCTTCGTTTCTAGCATTTCATGGACATCCTAATTCGTGTGCTTCTTAAACTCTCTGAAGGTGAAGGTTTCAGTTTTCCGCGAAACCACGTTTTGTGTAAAAATGGCATTTAAGTACTAAATACTCTCCGTCTCACAAAGTTTGTCCACTTTTTTAATTATTTGTGAGGTATAAAATAATTAAAGTGGTATAAAATAATCAAAGTGGACGAACATAGTGGGACGGAGGTAGTAGAAATTTATAAGAAGCCAAACCGATTTTCGCATAATTAAATTACTCGCTCCATAAAAAGGGCAACAAAATCAATCACGCTTCACACTCTTCTGACTCATCTTCATCTCAAACCATCTTTTCACATTCGATCTCAAACAATGTCGACCGACGCCGATTCCGCCACCAGATCCGATCTCAACGGCTCCACCGACGCCACACCTAAACGCAAAATCGCACTCATTACCGGCATCACCGGTCAAGACGGATCTTACCTCACTGAATTCCTCCTTAACAAAGGCTACCAAGTCCACGGTCTCATCCGTCGATCTTCCAATTTCAATACTCAGCGCATCAACCACATCTACATCGATCCACACAACGCTCATAAAGCGATGATGAAACTCCACTACGCTGATCTCTCTGACGCTTCTTCGCTCCGTCGCTGGCTTGATATCATCGCTCCTGATGAGATCTATAATCTCGCTGCGCAGTCTCACGTTGCGGTTTCGTTTGAGATTCCGGATTATACTGCTGATGTGGTGGCGACTGGTGCGTTGAGGTTGTTGGAGGCATTGAGATCGCATGTTGAAGCTACTGGGAGGAAGAATGTGAGGTATTATCAAGCTGGTTCGTCGGAGATGTTTGGTGCTACGCCGCCTCCACAGTCTGAGACGACGCCGTTTCATCCCAGATCTCCCTATGCAGCTTCTAAAGTTGCTGCTCACTGGTATACTGTTAATTATAGAGAAGCTTATGGTATTTATGCTTGTAATGGTATTTTGTTTAATCATGAGTCGCCGCGGAGGGGCGAAAATTTTGTGACTAGGAAGATTACTAGAGCTGTTGGAAGGATTAAGATTGGTTTGCAGAGTAAGTTGTTTTTAGGGAATTTACAGGCTTCAAGAGATTGGGGATTTGCAGGGGATTATGTTGAGGCGATGTGGTTGATGCTGCAACAGGAGAAGCCGGATGATTATGTGGTGGCGACAGAGGAGTCGCATACTGTGGAAGAATTTTTGGTGGCTGCTTTTGGATATGTTGGTTTGAATTGGAAGGATCATGTGGTGATTGATAAGAGGTATTTCAGGCCTGCTGAGGTTGATAATTTGAAAGGTGATGCGAGTAAGGCTAGGGAAGTGTTGGGTTGGAAGCCGAAGGTTGGGTTTGAGCAGTTGGTGAAGATGATGGTTGATGAGGATGTTGAATTGGCTAAGAGGGAGAAGGTTCTTGTCGATGCTGGATACTTGGATGCCCAGCAACAGCCATAATATAACATTTGGTATTTCGTTATACTACAGGCTTAGCCACTGCGGCACTACCTTCAGTTTGCTTTGTTTAGTTTATTTAAGTTCACTTTTGCTTTCAGTATAAGCTCTAGATTCTGTTGTCTTAGAGCAGGTGAAATTTGTTTTAATCAGCTCATGTAGACTCATACAATTTCATTGGTTCACTGGTGACAAGTTTATGCCTTACAAAGTTCTTGCTGTTGCGATATTTGAAGTACTTTTAGAATTTGAGTCTTTACAATTGTGTGCATTTTGATGAAATGTGGTAGATACTACAGATGTTGATTAAAGTCAACTTGTGGCAAAGTTCTCAGTGCTGTTTAGAAGCATGATTCTTGACAGGTGTGTAATGCTGACACTTAGATCTAGTTATGCTGCGAGGTATATTGACTAATTTCTACAAGACGTTACAGATCCAATCTCATTCAAAGATCATGGGACCTCACATGGGCGACTGTCTCTATCTTTTCCATGTTCATAGTATATATGCTTCATTTCTTTCAGACACTATCTTAGTGTCTGTTAAACTCTCAGTGTTGTTTCCTCTAATATGTTGGATTAAGTTACGACTGGGCTTGGACTTATCTTCTGACCCACTAATGTCTCCGGGCCGATGGGTTACGGATCAAACCTAAAAAAAATTGGTTGGGCTAGGGTTTGGTTTCTTTTTGAAAATTTAAGACTCAGTCCCACCCGATTATCGATTTAACCTAAGAATCAGGATAACGAGTTTTGACCAATTTAGACCGACTCAATTTAATTTTTTGCGGTGGTCGAACCACTTGGTAAACCAAAGAAATGGAATACAAAAATTGCTCCTAGGCTGTTCTTATTAAATCATTAGGAAAATTGCTTAAAAATTTATATTAGAACAAATTTCTGAATTCTAATTGAGGGCTAGAAATATTAGGAGACTAACTAGAGCAAATGATCAATGGTAAATTCCTACAACTGCGTGCTGCGTCTATCATCATTGTTCTGGCTCCTAAACGAGACTTGAACACCAACCCTTAGGTCAACCATTTCACATATTGCAATTACTAATCATTCTCCTCTTCACTCTCACCCACAACTTTTCACATTTTTAAAACCCTAAAGTCACCTACTTACGTCTCTCTAACAATGCCTTCATCTTACTAATATTCTTTGCCACCCCACCAATCCCTAAACGCCATGTTTGCGTGATATCATTTTCATGGAATGATAAGAACATGCAGAAGTCCACTCACACGACATACAAAAACGCAACTATTGACAAGAAGAACAGTAGAGCCCTATTTGCTCTGACTTTTATGCAATATGAATCCAACAAATGTGATGATGTCTTGTATTTTCCTAATTTGTTTACGACTTTTGCCAAAGCTTGATGATAGAACCGCAACGCGTTTCTTGCAAACTACACATTCACACAGTATAAAAATGAAACGTAACGGAGGTTCCTGTTGATATAATGATGAAACGGAGGCATCATTGACAGCCCTTCGACGGGCGCGTCAGGGCTATGAACTAATGACATTCATAAAAAGGTTTATATTATACCAAAAAGGGGTTCATCTTTCGTTTGACATGTAGGAATATGTAGTGATGTTAATCATGGTTTGCAACAAGCATAGATCAGTTAAAACCCTAATTCCAGGATGATTATAAATAATTTTGCATGTTACCACAGTTAAAAAGCACAACAAACATTATTATATTTTATCGTAGTAGATCTATTGATAATGTCTTTTCATTAGTTTGAAAAAATTGGAAATGGCGAGTTAATATATGTGGTCAATTGTGAGAAAATCATGCCAAGCAAAGGCCATGTTCGTTGTCTTCAACATGCTTGACAAATCAAGGACCCACCAACACGAATTCTTAATTGGTTGTTTCTAAAGACGTTTGTGACCCGTATTCTCTAGTGTGTATCTTCATGCATCTTAGGTGCGGAACTACGACACTGTGAAGGAAGAAATTCTTGTAGAACCTTACTATCATACCATTACGTTTTATAGATATTATTACGGAGAGTTTGGATCTTGTGGGACATTAAGGTTTGTAAGACGTAAGGACATAATCTCAATCGTTAGTTTTGATTGATTTGATGATTGAGATTAAATTAATTTTGAATTAAAATATGTTGTTGAAATACACGGGTGGTTGAAAATGACTGCTATCAAGATTAATATGTAGATGAATAGATTTCAACGATTGAGATAATGTTATTCCGTCACACAAAACTTAGTTGTCCTCCTAGAATTTAATCCATTATGAATCCATAAAAATAAATTTGTATTCAAATTTGCACTGAAGAACTAGGCGATAAGTATTCTTTTATAGAACAATTAAACTTTAGATATTGATGTATCAAATAGAACAAAGTAAACTAGGCTGTTTATGCATGTATACCCTTTACAAATAGTTTTCAGGAAGGTCGACTTAATATCTCTTGACCGATGACAAATTTGTGGCCTGACAAATCATTTTACTTTCCTTAACATTGTACATTTTAGGGTTCCTTAATACTGATTTGATTCGCTGTAGTAACTTGACAATATGTCTTCAAATTATGAAGACCGTGATGGAAACACTTCTTTTACTTAGTGTTCAAACCAGTATTTTATTACCACCAACCAGCAATAAGAAAAAGTTCTCTCATCAGTCATCATGCTGTTTTACAAGCATTGTAAGGGCATCTCTGTACCCATTTATTCTCAATGAGAATTAAGCGAGAATCTGTTTTTTTGAGCAATTCTCCGCAAGCAATTTCTCATTGAGCAATCCATGGGTGCATATAATGAATGGAAAATTCTTTAGGAGAAATTTTTTAATAGAGTGCAATGGCTGTAGGCTAGCAGATATATCATTTCAGATAAGAAAAAAGGTAAGCTATAATCACGTAAATGAAAATTAAACTCAGATCGATCATCACAAATACTTAATTTTTAGGTTAGCAATACATATCTGTGAAGGTTGCACGATTGTGAAAATTGTTCACATTTTGCAAAGTTTTACCTAAAGTTTTCAAAATTATATCAACCAATAGTTTTGTGCACATAATTATGTGCATGTAACAAAAAATCCTATACGGATAAAATTATCTCATACGTATCACACACCTCGATCGATCACCCATTACATTATATCATGAAGAGAGAAATTTACAGAAACTCATCATCCAATATGATTTCTTAAACATTAAATTGAATTATTGCAAGAAGCAACAGCACACTCATCAATCCAGGGCAATATAATTTCAAGCCTAGTAGAACCCGTTACTACCTCCACTGCCATCAACAGCCAGCTTATCCCCATTATGGATCATTGTTTGATAAGCCTCTTCGTGAAGAATAGTGCCGAACCCTTCTGGGATAAAACTGTTACTTATTACTTGATCAGCTTCATAATTATCCCCATGGCTTAATTGAGATGCAACAAACTTGTCGAGGGTTCTCCAATCTGTCACCTTGTTGCTACTATTATAATAACCTTCATATCTCTTGCTTTGGTCAATGTTGTCTGATGTGAAAGATGATATCAACGAGTTTTGGCATTTTATCACGGGGAGCGAAGGGCTCTCTAGCTGTGGAAGCTGTGAAAAATAATGGTGATCTTCAGAGTTGATGATCTTGGTTTTTGCGATAATAGCATTGTGCTCTGAGAGTTCCAGCTCTTGTTTACAGAAGATGTTTTGTGAGAGGAAGCTGGCGGATCTCTGAATAGGCTGACGCTGCGGAAGTTGCTGCTGCTGCTGCCTGGTGATGTATTCAAGGGGGCCATCGATAGCTGTGCTGCTAACTCCAAAATTATCGTAGAAATATGTTGATGAATTCCATACTGGTCCAGTGATTCTACTCTTGGGTTGGCTGCTGGAGTTTCGCTTTTTGAAAGCTCGACAAACAACCCATCCCTCTTCCTGCAAAATGCTTGTTTTGTTAAGTATCATATAGCATCTAATTAAAAGGATCAGAAATATATCTTGGAATTACCGCAACAACTTATATAACTGAGTCACCGTCATCAGATATTAGTAAGTGTCTAAGCATCACTTGTCAATGGAATCAAAATTAAATATAATGAATTTGGAGATTGAAAGAGAAATTTCCGAATATGTGAAGAATAGGTAGACAAGAGAGAAAAACCTGACCTATCTTCGATCTTGTGCAATATTTGCATGCATATTATAATTGATGATGATAGTAAGAAGGGTTTAGTGCACAAAAGATAAATACTAGCCTGTGAAGGTCCATTTTCATCGGTTTCAAGTCTGTACTCATGCATGATCCAGTCTGATTTCTGTCCATTAGGTGCCCTACCCTTATAAAACACTAGGGTTTTTCTCATCCCTATTAGCCTTCTTTTGTCACACACAGCTTTGTCCCGCCCAGTTGCCTTCCAGAACCCCTCTATGGTAGCTCTATTAGTCCTTGTTCCTGTCGGATACTTCTTGTCTTTATGGCTAAAAAAGTACCACTCATTTTGCTCTTCACATCCTATCCAACACTTTTCTGCACGCACCATAACAATTTGAGACACAAATAGAAAACTCGCAGTCAGTTGAAATAAACATTTCTAAAAACCAAACACTATGTGCACGCGAAGATCGATTTGCTACTCAAAGCCTTACCTTGCAAGTCCCATGGTTCAATCCTGTAGAGATCGATATCCCTGATAACATCTAGATCAATCTTTTGTGCATCAACTTTCTTCTTAAGGTAATAGCCAACCAGCTCCTCATCCGTTGGATGGAACCGAAACCCAGGTGG
Source organism: Sedum album (assembly GCA_006409495.1). NCBI lineage: Eukaryota > Viridiplantae > Streptophyta > Magnoliopsida > Saxifragales > Crassulaceae > Sedum > Sedum album. The sequence goes on from QZGG01001599.1 coordinate 52,365, forward strand.
GATGCATGATTCAGTAGACTGATCCATGGTAGTGAGGCCGTATGTCTATATATAACTGGCAGTCAGCGTCTTCTAGTTACAATTAAGTAGCACTGCATCTAAACCACCACACCGTTATCATCGATGATCTTGGAATAAAAAGCAAAGACATACAATAATAACCTGGGAATAAAAATTAGAGAGAAGACAGATGAAGAAAATTCAAGTTTTGGGAAAGAAACTACAATGATGAGGAATATAAAAGGTGTGTAGTGAGCAATCATAATCATAAGCTCATTTGGCCTTAAGCACCGCTGAATGTGACTACTCCTTTGTATATGGGAAGAACAGTATGTAAATGTTAGAGCGTGGAAATTTAGGGTAAAAGGATGTAAACCTAATGATGAGAGAGAGGGGCTGAGCTTCATCCGTATACGCGCACACATATGCAGCTGAGTTGCAAAGTGAAGTTAAAAGGAGTGTGAAGAGCAAGGTTAGTGGGAAAAGAAGGCCTAAGATTGTTAAAACCGGACATGTGATAATGATGGTGTCCTGGTGTGGGTAAATGGTGGTTCAAATGATGCCTGCAGAAGCAAACGGGCTGAATGTTCTGAATAAAATTAACAACTTTTAGAATTAGCAGAAATGGAATTATTTAATTCCTAGCTACTTGAAGAATAGACCCCCACTCTGAAAATTTCTCAAAACAAAACCTATAGACCAACCCAACCATAACTTGGTCAAGCCGCGTTTGCTACAGTGCCTTTCTCTGACATATAAAACCTTGGAGTAACAAATTATATATGTTCTGTGTCAGGGCTTCCGTCCAACTATTACCGGAAACATACTTTTAAACATTAGTGTAACGGTGGGACTTTCATTATAGGCATTAGTGTTACAAAAATCTTGTTTTTAGAGCTTCAGGAGAAATCAAATGCAAATAAAAAGAGGGGTAACGGTGGGACTTTCATCATAGGCATTAGTGTTACAAAAATGGGAGTTCTAATTGCGTTGAATAAGGCGAGGAAGGCTTGATTTGAATAAACGTAGTGTTATACATATGACAGGCAAACAGAGAACCAACAAACATGCCTAGCTATGAAAAACAAATCTTAAGTGGCAGATAGAATGTGATGAACACAGAGGCAAGAAACTTCAAACTAGGGTTGAGAGGTAATCATCCATGAATGGAACAGCAAGACAACTAAGTGGGACGTGACGTCATCCAAGAAGAATTCAACTGCACGCGTTTTTACAAAAATGGAACAAAACAAAACCAAAGTTGCTGTGGGGCTGTGGCTGTGGGGGAGACTAGAAAAGGATAGAACCCAACAAGAGAGAAAGATAGACTTGGGCGCGGCAACCGACGAAACCAGAAAGCAAGGGAATTGAAAGGGATATATAGATATGACTGACATACATCAGTGTAGCAGTTGGGTAATGTTTCTCAGTGTGCTTTAAAGAGTGCTTTTTAACTGAAACATGTGTTTGTTTGTCTAGAATTTACTCGACAAGAATGCATGGCTTAGGAAAAGGCAGCTAAAGCTAGGGTTTTTCGATTTACACTACACCCATGTTAAAATTTAAGTACCAAACCCATGAAATCTAGGAGAGATAGCAGGTTTAGCATTAGTTAACTGCCACACAACTCTGACAAAAATAGAATGAATGAGATTAACTTCGTTACCTTATTATGAGCGAAGGGTTTAGAAAAATTAGAAATGGAGGAGATGAAGAAGGTAGAGAGATGCTTGGAGGAGATATTCAGATAAAAAGGGAGAATGAGGAGTGTATAAAAAGAGACCCGAGTGATGCAAGTGGAGTGATTTGGATGGTGGGGTTTGGTCATTTGTCCCAAACATTATTACTCGAACGCAGCTTCAGTCACAAAGTTGATATGAATCTGAAAGGTGGCATTTCATATAATTATACTCCATTCTGTTTTATTGAGCTAATCATTATGCATTTGACGGTGAAAATGGTCTCTAATTCTTTTCTCACAAGATCTCATCAATGAACTAAATCAAACGTTAAGCTGGGTTTAATTGAGACAATGAGCTACTTGAATCGAAGTTCAATTCTCTGAGACTCTGAGAGTGTGCAGCAAATATGATTATGATATTATTATCAATTAAAACATATGTAAACCCTAGTATATATAGTTAGGAAAAGACCACTTAATATCTATTTTAAATATAAAATTTAAAGGGTGGAGTTGACGTTTATGAATCCACATTTCATAATAAAAATTTTATACATCCCATTATAACATTTAAATATCTATTAAGCACAATTATGCATTAATCTTACTATATTTAAAACGCGAGGGTGCCTATTAGCAATTACAAGTGAAGCAATAAATCTGTTCCAAAAATGCCCTCGACGGTTATCAACTTTTATATCTGTAATTTTTAAAACCTAAATGAATAATGTTTATTTTAGATCATATTTAATTTGTTAATAATATATATTTTCAATTAATACTTATCCAAATTTATTTCATATTTTTATGTACACACCAAGCATAAAGTACTAGTATTAATTAATGGCGTATCGGTAATTTATTTATTTTTTTATTTTTTTATTTTTTTATTTTTTATTTTTTTAAGCCAATTAAATTATTGTCTTCTACCCTGCCCCGCAGAACTTCTGTCCTGCCCCCATCAGGAATCGAACTCGGGTTAACTCCAGCGGTGACTCTTTTGGCTCCGACTCTTACCAACTGAGCTAACCCGTGATGGGTATCGGTAATTTATTAGAACCTTACTTGGGCAATACATAGCTGTCACGTTTCGTCTTTAGAACATCAAAAGCCCGTTGGGCCTAATCCCCTAAACAATCCATCGATTAAGGCCCATTTTCGCAATATATAATCCAATCGAGTCTCCGCATCGTGAATTTTGTGGATTGTTCACGAAGTAATTAGCTCAAACGAGTCAGCGGATTACGAAACGATGGGTTGGGTTTGGCGAGACGAACCGGACGACGAAGGCGCCGATTTTGTCCGATCCTCCACGCCGTCCGATGCTATTTCCGTGTTCGGACTGCCTGAATCGAAAAAGGAAGCAGAAAGATGCTCAACGAGGAAGATTGTGAAGTCGCAGTGCAGGACGGAGGAAGTCGAGCCTGGAAAGTTTATCAGGAAGTGTGAGAAGACGGAGCAGATTTTAAAGGATTGCCTCGGCAGGTATGCTTCCTTGTAGAATTGACTCTGCGGTTGTTGATTTGTGATTTTGATGAATTGGGATTTGAGATGACTGTGTTAGTTTTGTGATTATAAGTGTTGGAATGTGTTGATAGCCAAAGGCAGCCTTTTACTATAACCTAGCTGTGGCATTTTCGGTAAAACCATATTTTTTAACGCCTGAAATATGTGTAAGCTGTTCTTTTTCAATTACGACAAGGGTTGCTTTATTTAATTTTAATATAGTTAGTATCTGTTCGAGTAGAGTGTGTTGAAATTTTGTTAATTTGCTTATATGTGGATGCTTTTTTGGCTGGTATTCCATTTGTTGATAAGTTTATATAAGAAGGCTGGCGATAAATAGAAATTCAGAAAGAGTAGAGATTATGTGTAGAACTTGTTGTGGTATGGCTGGTTTTAAGAGTTGTATGGCTACTGGATTCTGTGATTGTTAATAGTATTAACTATTAACTGATTTAAGTAGTTTCCTATTGATTAGGAGCTGAAAAGTGAGATTTTGCCTCTTAATAACATTTTGCATGTGTGCAATTTATAATCGTAATAAGTATTTGTAAATATCTTGAGTCTAGACAGTGGGACAACACTATTTCATTTGCCCGTATTTCCTTATATTATGAATGGTTTTACAAAAGGATTTGTTAATTAATATCATTTTATTTCTAAAAGATTTGTATTCTGTATCTTCACAGTATTGGTCGCATGGGCATGGTTTAGGTGTATTATTTTTATTTATTTTTTCTAGCCGTGAGCTGGTTCTCTAGCATTAAAGAAAATGCGTTGTGGTCTAAGATACTCAATTGAGTTGTGGTCTAAGATATTCAATTGCATTGCTGTCAAATCTGTCGTTGAAAGTTTATTTTGGTTAGTGAGTGATGGAGCTTGGGCTTCCATGACATTGATTTTTCAGATTTTGTTTGTTGAATTAATTTCTTAGATATCTCTTCAAAAATATGTGTTACCACTTGATTGCTAATGTGTTCTAGGCCAGCTGAAGTGGTGCAGTCCAATAAAGAATACACTGAAGAGGATGTGACTGATGAAATACTGAACAAGAAGGCTTCCTCTTTCACATTTGACCAATCGGATGATAACCCATTTGATTTCCCTGGACTGCGTACTGATATCAAATCTATTGAGCGCAGCCTCTTCGATAATATGAAAAGTGTATTTGATGCAGTTGATGAAATCGCTAATGGTTTCTTCAGCGCCTTCGGGAATCCAAGTGCTGGTGACTGGGAATCATCAACTCCATCTACAAGGCGTGGCATTCCAGTGGAAGATATCCCTTCAAAGCAGCCTTCTGAAAAATCACATTCTGCGGATTTGGGAAGCATAGATCTCTCAGCGCTGGCTAAAGATGTCTAATGCTATTTACAACTTTTCTAGCTGTACATATTCTACAGTATGTGATGTGCTTTTCATACTCCGTAATAATTTTGACTTTTAATAATTACTACACATTTCAATATCTCAGAAATCTTACTGTTTCGGCTGCTTGTAAATACACCATGTTTATGTTCTGTGAAAGGAAGATGACCAAATTAAAGGCAGATCGTGAAAAAGGTCAGCTAGATATTGGTTTAGACCCCATGAGTCCGGTGCACTGAACCCACTATTTTGTTGTTAGATTCAACAAATGCCAGGTGGAGCTCAGGGGGCTTCATTTCCTGAGCAATACATTCTCATACACTTGCGGCACTGAAGGGTAATGTTTTTGATCGAAGCGCATGTTCTGCAGCGGAATAGAGAGGTTTCTCCGAAAATGTGAGATATTCGATAAACGAAGAGGATGAAACTAGAAGCCGCAACCCTAAGCTCTAAGAAATGAAGACTACAACTGCCTACACTGAGCATAAAACAGAGTGCTTTTATGCTCGCAAAGCTAGTAAAGATCATTCAACCAAAAATGGTTTAAAGGAGATTTTTGGGTTAACCTCCAAGCCGTCTACCTGATGCCACATAGCTCCTCCTGGCACCGGCAGCTCCACTTTAGAACCACTAGTAATACTTTGATCATGTAACGGTAAAACTGACTTTGTTGTTCAAAGCTTTACGTTGTGAATAATAAACAAAGGTAGTCAGCCACTTGGTTTGTACTGTCTGTTGTATTTGTTGTGATAAATTAAAAGATTGGTGAGGCTTTTCTTTACAAGCAATCCAAAATAAAACTCGGTACCATCTTTCAACCAAAATGTCAGTAAATAAAGGGAAACACTGCCTTTCTGTCTCGTGGATAGTCTTCAAACTTTTCAAGATACCATCGATGGATCTCACCGGAAGCGAAACACAAATTTGTTACCTGGCATAGCATTGTAAGAATGTCTGAATGACAGTACAAGTAGTTTCAAGTAATGGTAAGACTAGGGTTATTAAAGTACCGTAAAAGCCAAAACGAGCCAAATTGTCAAGTCAGTGCCACCACTCGCAATTACAATGCCAGCATAAATGACCTTAGGAAAAGAAAAAGAACGGAACGATCATTGCAATTAGTGATTATTGTCTAGAATTTAAACAACTGTCAAGGGAGAACGTACTTGTTTTCTGAAAAGGGAGGACAATGGACTTACCATTTCAGCGAAGTAATGAGGACATGAGACATAGTCAAACCAATCGCCTCTCGGAATTACATGCTGGTTTTGATCTCTTTTATCCCGTCTTAGAGACCCCTAACGAATTCATCGAGTAAGAGTATGGTTAAAACACTATGTTAACTCGTTAAATGCATTGCAATAAAAATAGAAGCACTCACAAAGATCCCATGGCAATTTCGCTGATGAATCCATCCCCAATAAAATAACAATGCACCAGTCCACGTACACCATCCAAGTTCTTAAAAGGCGTAAGATATCCCCAAAAATCATACTCCATGTCCAACATTATTTCTAGACCCGTACCATAAAATGCAGTCAATTGATAGAAAACAAAGTTTAAGACCTCAACTACCATTCGTGACAGAGAGACAGAGGGACTGCAAAATAGAAACTAGCCAATGGTATTAATCCTGAATGCAAGAAATAGAAAATCATGCAAAATTTTGTGGATGGAAAAAACTGACTCACTAAAATCCAGTCAAATAAGCAAAGATATGCATTCGAGCATAGCGGCTGTATTTGAAGACAAATAATGTTTCATATAGACGCCTCACAACTTGGATCTCCATCAATAAAAGGAGGAAAACCGAACGCCAAACCGAGAAGCGGTCCATCACAGATAACAAACGGAATCTACACGATGATAATATATGTGCACTTCCAATAATGTCGTGTGCCTCGTTCTTCAGTGGAGCTACTCTATACGCATATTGCCAGGTCATAGCTAAAAGAGTTGTAGTCCACACCACGGAAAATATATAAAAGTGCAGGAAGAACTTCTGAGGAACTGTGAATTTCTGAATAAAAATTGACAAAACAACATCCATCAGACACAACGCTTCAAAAACAGAAAGGAGAGCTATAGGTGTTACAGTTGTATCAGCTTCGCATTACGTATTGAAACATTGATAGAAATCCATTATTTCAACTCATAAACATGTACCAATAATTCATTATCTGAGTGAATAATAAAAACTGAAAAGTACCAAATCAAGTGTAAAAAAATCATCGACTTCAATAAAACTATCCTACGAACAATAATACAGTGACAACAATCAACCCTTGAAAAGCAACAACAAGCCGCACAACAATGTATCACCTATAATGTACCACCTGAACTGACTTTCCCTTGCATAACATTGTAAAACTATAAAACCTAAACTTTGGAACCTTTTTTTGAAGTACATAAACAAAGTACAAAATTTTAAGGAAGAAAAATTGTTAAAGTTAATTACCTGAGATGATGGCAATAACTTTCCTCTCCTTGCAAACCCTAAAACTAGATGATGGAATGAAGTCAATCGAGAAGAGGGTATGGAAGCAATCAGTATAGGAAGTATGCCAGCAATCCAAACTCCTTGAAGCACCCAAGAAAA